>JAIKVB010000161.1:380-38818 GCA_024679045.1 Phytophthora brassicae | reverse complement strand
GATTCGTTCACCCAAAGATAAGAAACAGCGTTAGGGATTGATATCCAAGGAGTTGTGGCTAGCTTGTCGATATAAAACGCAGCTTCTGGTATAGTCAGGTGATCTATAGCCGTTGTAGCTTCAGCTTTAGCTTCGTCTTTTAACGCTGGCCATGTGCTAATAACAAAATCAATACAGGATTGAACAAGTTCTTGATCTTGTCGTTAACGCTGGCCATGTGCTAATAACAAAATCAATACAGGATTGAACAAGTTCTTGATCTTGTCGTGCTTTTAGTGTTGATGAGTAAATGTTTACGATAACTCCACGTAGCGTCATTTCATTCCATATACATTTGCTGGATTGTTCCTTTCTCCCCGTCTCCTCTTCTGTTCGTAAAGCCATCATAGAGCGAATTGCAACATTCAGCTCCGAATCTCCAAACTCGTTTTCAGTTTTCCATTGTGCAAATTCAAAATGGTCACGACACGAAACAATAGCGTGAAAAACACCCAGTTGTTTCAAGATTTTCTCTTCGTTTTCACTCAAAAGTATACTCCCCCTTGGAATCAAGTTTGGTTGTATTGAGAAAGTGTTCGAACAAGTAACTTCATCAAGTTTCTGCTTCAGAATTGCAAAAGTGTGTTGTAAACTTCGCTTCAAAGACAGAAATCCCGTCCCCCATTCTCTTCGGGTAGCAATTCGATTAATCCTCATGTTATCATAGTCCTTTTGCCCCAGAGCTTGCTTTTTAACAGATTGAGTTGATACTGACAGCCATAAGCGAAAGTCCGGATGAATTTGCTGATCATTAAGAGACTCGTAGACGTCGTTTACTTGCTCCACTCTACCGATACATGTGTGAAAGTTTGGAAGCACTAACCACCGACCTTTCTCCATAGCCTGTTGCAGTAATTGCTTGAACGTGGTTTCGTCAGCAAGTAATAATTGAATTGTATCGGCCGTGTCCATCGTTGATCCAGTGCGTTTCGCCACATTTAACACATCATGCAGAAAATCAATGTTCGGTGGACAAACAAACACTAATGGTGCATTTGCACTTGAAAATAATTGCCACGTGTAGTGCAAATCACTATATCGATCAGGAGTTTGAGTTAATCCGGAATGTGCTGCGGTCTCAACAGTAGCAAGAGACGACGAGTTCACTTCTGGTGTGGAAATTAATGAAAGTGTCGTTGTCGCGGAAACAGTTTTTATTCGTTCAAGCTCTCGCCTAGCGAAATTTTCAAGCTCGCACAGTAAACGATGAGGATGAACAGCAACAACGACACAGAAGCGAGTGAAGAGATCAAGAGAAACTGGCGTATCCCATTCCGCTGAACTATTCGTTCCCAGATCAAGCAGCGCTTTCCACGCAATTTGTCCAGCTTCGAGACTTGCCATTTCCGAGATAAATTGTTGAAGTGCCTCAGATGCCTTTGCTAAATAACAGATCGCAGACCAAGCAGTAGATTTCTTACCCGTCGGA
Organism: Phytophthora brassicae; assembly: GCA_024679045.1. Classification (NCBI taxonomy): domain Eukaryota; phylum Oomycota; class Peronosporomycetes; order Peronosporales; family Peronosporaceae; genus Phytophthora; species Phytophthora brassicae. Next base: position 37,350 of record JAIKVB010000161.1, on the reverse strand, counting down.
CGAAGTGACAGTAAACTTGTTAGCGTTGGTCGACAGGTGTCACTGGAGTTGCAACTGATCAGAGCTAGCAATCGTGCAATTTGTCCAGCTTCGAGACTTGCCATTTCCGAGATAAATTGTTGAAGTGCCTCAGATGCCTCTGCTAAATAACAGATCGCAGACCAAGCAGTAGATTTCATACCCGTCGGACGAAGTGACAGTAAACTTGTTAGCGTTGGTCGGCAGGTGTCACTGGAGTTGCAACGGATCAGAGCTAGCAATCTAGCGAATAAATTAAGGTCAGTGTGTCTTCGGGATCGTGTGCTACTTTCCGTTCTCTTCGCTAGTGGTGGGTTTTCATCCTCCATGCGTCGCTGCCATATGCGAAAAGCCAGCAAAAAATTGAATAGAAGACGGTCTTCATCACGAAGATTCATGGTCACCCACTGCTGCAGGCAGTTAGTAAAGCAAGCCATTACTTTCTCCATATTAATCTCAGACTTGTTGCATTCTTCACCACTTCGAACTAAAAGCTGCCATACCCATGCCAGAGAGAAAGATTTCTCAGTCGTTTCCGTATCCAGAACGATAGAATTAAACTCACGCCAAGCCCAAACAGCATCTAAACATCTCCTAGCAACAATTTGGTAGCTAGCCAGAATATCCCAGTGACTTTTCACCTTCTCTTTAACCTCAGCTTTTGTCGTTTGTAGTGTTTTTACGGCACTTCGATTAGCCACAATTCGAAGTGCTTTCGAGTTTTCGGAATACACCTGCTCAGCTTTCTCCGTACTGAAAAACTCTAGTAGCTCTTCTTCTAAGCCGTAAATTTGCTCATCACAACTCAACATTTCCTGTTGAAGAGCTCGGATCTCAGTCAAATCGCGATGACATCCCTGGGATTCCAGTAGCTTTTGCAGTGCTTGAGTTTCTACAAAAGGAGCAGTCAGCTCAAACTGAACAATGTTAACCTGACTCTGATACGCTGCCAGCCAATTTGGAACAGCATTTGTGTCCGTGTAGATTAGAAATACTCGACAGGAATCACTAAGAAACTCAAATACTGGAGCTTCCGCCTGACGATAAACTTCGTTGGGTTTTGACAAAATTTCAGTGTTATCTGCAATATTCTCAGGAGGGAAACACCAACAGCGATATCCACCACTACCACCACTTCGACTGATCTCACGATTTATAGCATCAACCAACGCTCTGCGCTTGGCGTTGAAAAACGAGTACAGATTTTCCATACGCTGCTTACAAATATCCGTTAAAATCAGTGTTGTCTCTCTCTTTACACTCGTTTCAATTGCTTTCCAAACTGCTGCATCACTGGCAGTGGAACTGGCTGGAGCAACATTAAACGTGCTTAAGCCTAACTGTTTCTTAAGCCAGTCTGTAGCAACAGCATGTGGATCAATGAGAAGAGGTATCCGATAACTATTCAACGTAATTACTCCATTTTCTAAGGCACTTTCATCATTTGCTGGCAACCCGTTCAAGTTCATTTTGGTGAGTTCTTCTTCTTGGATTTGAAATATTTCGTGCAGTGGTCGTCGCACGGGAGAAGATGTCAGTCCATGAGATAATATAGTTTTTATCCATATTTCATGTAACTCTAAGCGTTTTTGGCGCGTAAGGCAAGAAGCGTACGCGATCACCGCTGTCGAAAGCAGTAAATCGCCTTTCCAGTGCTCTGCAAATTGCAAGTAAAAATCATATCGCTGTTGCCACTTTTTTCGAGTCGATGTCAGCACTTTCCAAGCTGCATTTGTAAGTTGCAATAATGAATTTGTGTCTTGTAGTTTCTCGTCTGCACGTTGTCTTTCAATTTCTGAAGCTTCTCGTAGCTCGCGGGTCTGCAAAGACAGTGTGGATTGATCTTGAATCTCGAGTTTTCGTTGAATTACTCGGCTCTCCGCTTGTTTCAGTAGTTCCTGTTCGCGCTTCAGTTGCGCAAACTTGGGCATGGCTAGAAGAAAGTCTTTGGCATATGCAGTGCATTTTTGAACCCACTCACACAAAACCCCCGCGATTTCGTGCACTGACGCAAACAGAGCGTGGTCGAAGTCGGGCGATCTGCAAATCGGAAGCAGTACACTAACCATTTTCTCACTCACTTTGGTTGGTACTTGGAACGTCGTGAGTTTTTCCCAAAATGCTGCCGTCGTCATTTCAATTGCTATGTTCTCCCAGTAATTCATGATAATCTCGTCTGGATCAAGTTCATCGCGTCCTTCCACTGGTTCAATACCAAGAATTACACCAAGACACTCCGATAACTGGTAAATTGAGGACGGTATACGATCCAAAGACACAAAAGTGTGAACTTGTAAACGTAAGTGACGCCAACTATTCATTTCAACGTCAATGGTATCAGAACTATCTGTTTTAGCCTCGAGGGTAGCCAAGTAGTGTACTTCTCCGTCAACATCTTTAACGTGTTCTTCGTCTCCTTCTTCATCTTGATTAAATGCTTCATGATAGACGTGCAATTTCCTTTTCATGTTCTCAAAATTAGTGCGAGACTCCTGGATTAAGTCGTTGTACTCTTGGGAAATAGTAACAAGTCGTTCACGTTGAGTGACGACGACTGCAGCCGCCAGCTCCAATCCTCGAGTCGCTTTCTCCGTTGCCATTTTTTCTCTCTCGAAGCTGCCAGACATTTTACGTCGAAGTTCATTCTTTTCTCGTACTTCTGGGAGTAGCCATGCAGCTTGGGCTTGTTCAGTTTCCAAAATGTGAGCTGTCTGATCTATAAATTCTAGTCCGGTCTTAAATTTTGAGATAGAGACTAGAATGGAGTTTTGAAGCTGATCGAAGCGCGAACAGAACAGACCTAAGTGATCTACCAACATACTCGGTTCCACTACCAGAAACGGTACTTCCACACTATTCCAGTACGGATCCGAGTTAAAATCATTCTGATCTGGTGGGAAGTTTCGAGAGGGATCACCATCACTTAATGATATCATGAAATGGCGGGTAGCTTTATATACGTGAACTGCAGCCTCCGAAATCTGAAGAAAAGACTGTTGATCACAAGCAGCAGAAGACTGAGCAAGACACTTTTGTGCTACAGTTATCAGCGCATCAACGGGCCATTCACCGACATAATTACAGTCACAGCACCTTAAAATGTTTGGGTATCGCCACAAAATGGACGACCAGCTTTCAGTCGGTGCTTTGAAATCGACAGTGGGTGGCGAAAGTATCAAGACAAATTGGAGTTTTTGCCTAACATATTGAAAGAAATAGTCAAGGATCGCGCTTTGTGAGCGAAGTACAAAGAGTGATTGGTGGTTTTGTGTTGTCACTGACAGATGATTGTCACTTGGCATTACCGGCGGTGGTTTTTGTTCTCGCTGGGCATTTTCACGTAAAATACTAATTAATTCGTCATCCAGATCTTCAAACGAAATAATTTCCGTAGGAATGTTGTACCCTCCAAGAAACTCGTCAATAATTCGGTAAGGATATGCTTCTGGATGCAGATAAACGTCTTTCACAATAAAAACAATTGGTGATTCGTGAAATCGAACACTTTTCAGCATAGCGACTCTGAACGTTGCGTTCCACTTCTCACGATCAGAAAGATGACGATTTTTCTCGCTCTTCGTGATAAATTTATCTACTGGAGCTGAGATTTCGTACACCATTGGCACCTTTTTGCACATGATACAGGCTAGACGCGTGATGGTACCCAGTCTTCTCCCACGTGAGCCTAGTAACAACATAGTGACGATTTTTCTCGCTCTTCGTGATAAATTTATCTACTGGAGCTGAGATTTCGTACACCATTGACACCTTTTTGCACATGATACAAGCTAGACGCGTGATGGTACCCAGTCTTCTCCCACGTGAGCCTAGTAACAACATAACTTTTCTTCCCAACCGTAAAATTCGAGTAACACGTAGTACATGTTTGATCACATACGAACACAAGATAATGTGCATCGAATTTGGGCCGTTTGGTGAACAATTGTTCGCCTTTAAACTTCTCTCAATCACGAGTTCAACGCCTGCAATTTCGCTGACTTCGTGATAGCCATTTCGGTAGATTCCACCACTATTTGTGTCACCGATGAAGGAAAAGTGGAGATCATTTGCAAACCAATTCTGGGTGAGAGAGTGGTTATGACTATCGAATCCGGTAGGAAAGAAACCTTCCTCAGTAATACCAAACGTTGCTAATCCAGTATTTATGACACACCGATGGAAAACAAACGACTCTTGTGTATCCATGATACTGTCGCCTAGAATACGTGCTCTTTCATGACACCATAACCGAGTCAACGCTGGTTTGTCTTTCACAAGTAAAGGAGGACAAATTGTACAGCAAATGCTTTTAACGATCTCTAAAAGCTGGATCGCTCGGTAGCTGAAGTGTAGATTAAGTGAATCAAAGGCTGATTCCTTTGAATGAATCGTAAAGTCCGTGTTTAATGTCAACAGACGATATAGTTTTACACTCGCCTTGATAATAAGTGCCCGAATTTGTTCAGCTTCATTCGATGCCGATGAATAATATCTGGAAACCGATGCAGATCCAGATAGTGCTACAATCGGAGAGGAAAAGCTTTCACAAATAGTTGTAAGGTCAGCATCTGAAAATGGTTCTAAAGCAACAGGAACAAATCGTCGGATAACCCGCTCGAGATCATTTGACGTTGAATGGCGTTGCATACTTGGGGTGGGTACTTGAAGAGTCCCAAATGGAATAAGTCCATTACAGGAGCTCAACAAATTCGTACTGGGATCGACGACGGTCTGATACTCGGCTAGCATGCGAACCAATTCAAGAGCCGAATTCATCCTCTTACAAGGATCAATACAATGTAAATCGTCCACGAATACGAACACCATTCGTCGAGAATCCTGGCTAACTGTCGAGACGCGTAGAGATGCCTTGGAACTCTCTTCATTGTCAGCTACGGGTTTGTGTTTACTGATACTAGACGCGTAGAGATGCCTTGGAACTCTCTTCATTGTCAGCTACGGGTTTGTGTTTACTGATACTCTGTCGCTCTATGCGTATCTTCTGAAGAGCAGGTTCAAAATGAAGTAATACGTCACTCGCCCGTGTATAATATCCGGCATAAATCCTCATAGCCATCAAATATTCTTCAGACGATGTTGCATCTTCGTGTATAATATCCGGCATAAATCCTCATAGCCATCAAATATTCTTCAGACGATGTTGCATCTGTACCTTGAAGGTTCTCACTGTTTGGTTCTAGCTTGGATGAAGATTCTTCTGATGCGACTTCGTCAACGTTGACCGGTGTCAAACAAACAGCAGCATTAAGAAGCATTAAAGCTGATCCACAGACTGATTTCCCACAGTCTCGTGGACCAGTAAGCAACGTAGGGGTGTTTGCAAGAAGCAACTGACTAGACAAGCAAATTGCTGCAGAAGTAGCTCCAGTTGGAACTAATAAGCAACTCAGCTGAGAACCAATCGCATTAACTTCTACCTCACCGGTTCCCAATAGCATCTGCACACAGCGGTTATAATATTCTGTCCAAAGTAGCCATTTAAAGCCGAAATCAAGTGAAAACCCGTAGTCATAAATTGTGTGTTTTCGTGAACCTGCTCCACCAGCAATGCCTGCGTTCGTTGTTGGAGTTTTACCTCCACTAGAATGACTTAAAGGGCTATCTGCCAATGCGCCATTCGGAAAGAAGTGGGCAACCTGTCGCTTTAGTGTGGACTGCTCATTCTTCGGACCATCAAGTATCAGCTCAAACAAAAACAAATGAAATTTGTGACGCTCGAGAGAATTGGTTGTACTCCCCACTCCCCATACAAGTGACTGCAAAAAGAGACAATGAATGGCGGTACTGCGTTGTTTGTCACTCCGTAATGCGCTAAACTTTATCCAAGATTGATTCAGTGCACTGGAAAATAGAGCTAAAACCCACTCAAAGCGCACCACTCCAAGTGCTTTGCTACCAGAAGATTTGAAATTCAGCGCTACGAAGTCTAATGTAGCAGAGATGGTCTCGTTGACGAGCGGATCCAGAATTGTAAAAATAAAGCTTGCACACTTGTCAAATACTGCTTTTCGTTGCGATTTCCAAACTCTGTAAACGTTTTCCCAGCCTTGTCCACTGGTTTTGGAGTGATTTCTACTCATGTTCACTGACCCAATACGAGTTATGAAAGACGGAGAAGCGTTCATCAGTGTCGTAGTCTCCATCACAATTCTCACGTAGGGGGGAATAACTAGATACTTCCCGGAACGAAGTTGCAAACCTTTTCGATACCCAGCAAAATCATCTTGCGCTTCTTCCACAGTATGCAAAAGCTGCTCACTCCAAAGAGAATCAAGATCACCATCGAAAATGAGCCACGTCTGGGTGCACTTGTCTGTCTTGAAGAACACTTTTGCGTCTTTTAAAAGCTTAGCAAATACACTCTGAGATTGATCTTCCGCTCCATTCGGTCTTGAAGAACACTTTTGCATCTTTTAAAAGCTTAGAAAATACACTCTGAGATTGATCTTCCGCTCCAAGATCAAGCAACTGACCGAGTTTAAGTGCTCGAGGGCATACGACAATACATCGAGTCGGAGCTACTAAATTCGTTTCACTCGCTGGTTCAGTAGAACTCAGATCTTCAGCTCCTTTCTTTGATAGATATGTAAGTGCACGTGCAAGTGAACCGTAGACACTAGTCTTCCCAGTTTGAATTTCTCCTGATACCACAATAACGCGATTATTCCGCATTATTTGTAAAAGCTGCACAACTTTCAGTCCGAATTCCAAGCCAAAACGTTTCCATGAGCTTTCATTTTTACGAACATAACTCTCCACCTCGTCTTCAATACTACACCAAGGCGGTGTTTCTTCATCCAATCTAGAACTACCAAACATAGTGCCGTTATCTGACAAACAAAAATCTCTTGTTGAAGCCAAAGAATTAACATCGCGCATGATCGCGTCAATTAAATGGAGATTTGAAGATGGGACGATAGCTCCAACATATTCTCGAAGAGCTAAATAGACATTCCGATGCTCCATTCGCTCTTCGTCACGCTTTACGATTTCTTCCTCTGTGGTATCATTAGCCAGAGACTCAGTAGTTGGTAGAAGTACCTCTTCTTCCTCAAGATCAGGAGAAATACTTGTTCGTGTACGTTTACGATACTCTTTCTCCATCAAATTCAGTTCTGTTGCTCGTTTGACAACGCTTTTAACGACATGCAAATTCACCAGACGAGATTTAAGAGCTTTTAGATCAGTTGCTGTCTCTGTTGAATTCGTCAATAGCTCAAATCCACGCTCAAAACTCGTTAATGCAACAGTGATAAGCTTCGCAAGCACCGAAGAATGTACGAATCGACCCCTCATTAGCTCAAATTCTGCAAGTTTCTCGATATCTGGAGACTGTACAACGACAGTTCGAAAGAAGAACTTCGCGTCTTGCAATAATTGTTCATTTTCTGCTGCGTAAATTCCTGCAGTATTAAGTTGCTGTCTTGTTGTTAAAGTCAGTAGGAAAAATGCCCCTTTCTTCAGACGTATTTTATCACCTACATGCAATAATTGTTCATTTTCTGCTGCGTAAATTCCTGCAGTATTAAGTTGCTGTCTTGTTGTTAACGTCAGTAGGAAAAATGCCCCTTTCTTCAGACGTATTTTATCACCTACAAGTGTACATTGCGTGTGTTTAGCCGCAAGACTCGTCATCACTTGTGTACAAAGCATTGTCACCAAAGAAACCTTCATCGGATCCAGAAGCTGAAAATTGTCAATACACAGCCAAGCCCCGGAAGAAGCTGTAGCTTTAACAAAATTAACCAGATCCTCGCAATACAATTTCCGATTAGCACACTGAAATATGACACACAGTCGACCACATAGACGAGCTAGTTGGTGACAAATGGTAGACTTGCCTGTTCCTGCAGCTCCCTCCAAACATACGCCTTTCATCATAGTACTAGCTACTTGTGCAATTGCGTGATAACACCTCATCGTCAGTGGAGTTACTAAAAGCCCAGTACGTCCGTTCCCTAGGTATTCAAACCCATAAGGTAAATAGGATGAGGTTGATATCGTCACACTCAGCACATTGTCAATAAAGTAGAATCGTGGTTGTGATATCCAGGCGAGACTCGGCGAATGACGCGTAAATGTGCCTTTCTGGACTTCTATACAATTATCAGTGGAGCTATCCGTGTTCTCTTCAATCCAGACGCCACCAACTTCGTTAAGAATGTTAATACTCACATCACGAAGCTGTGTAAGGAGCAGTAACACATTTTGCAGTGTCACTTTTACATGCGGGTATGCTGCCACTTTAACTTCTTTGCTCACAGAATCAATGTTAAAGTGGAAACTATTTGTAAGTTCAGTCCACGCTTTTCTTGGGTTTAAGTGTTGATACGCTTGCTCCGATTCGAGCGTCCACGTGTGTTGAATTGCAGCTAAAAGTGATTGTTCCGGCCAGATTAGACACCATTTGCGAAATTCTTTACGAGGAAGATCACTACAAGCTGCGCGAATAGATGCATGCAAAATTGTCGTCATTGAGGTTTCAAGCTTTGCTAACCATGAAGGCATTGGTGTATCAACAGTGACGATTGAAGAGCCAAGAGGAAAAGGTTCACCTTCTGAACTAAGTAATCCAGTGATCTCGTTAGCTGCATTTGTTTGTACACTGTAAATGCCAGGAAAACATCTCGACAGTGCTTTCCAAAGCGTTATGTCACCTGGTAGATCTGCTAGCGCTAATGCAGTCACCAATTCAGCGTCCGAGAGGAAGTAAAACCGAGCAAAACTCGATCGCTTTGTCTCAAATCCTACCTTTACATCTCCTCGTACAGTTTCCAACAGCACTCGACATTGTTTTAAGTCAGAAATTAGCAGTAGAGTCGGTGAAATGGGTACTTCTTCCAGATCTTTTGTAGTGCTAATTCGTTGAAAAAAACTCGTGCATGGGGATTTCTGTAAGATAGTAGCGTGAGCCGACTGGTACAGCTGAACTGCTTTACCAAACAACTGAGCTGCGTTCGAGTCATTCTCGACAATACCGCCTGTAAGCAGTGAAGTTAATTCGCGCCACAACTGCTCATTACGAGTCAGAATCTCCACCATTTGGCCCATTTCAGATGCAAATGCTTGCCACAACGCTATTTCCTCAATAAACGGGCCTGCGTGTGACATACACGATAGCGTTTGAAGCCGAAGCAGATGATCATTCATAAGAGTTCTTACTCGTTCGGCACACGTTTTCTCGAGCACCAGATTAAATAATTCTGGATTCCAATCATTCGAAGGAGAGTGGAGAGCACTGGTAGAAAATGGATGGTGCGATGGTACGAGCTCAAAACTTGTTGCTTCCCATTCTGCTTCAATTTCGGTTAGTGCTCGTTCAATCTGTTCTTCTTGGGTCGCATTGCAGCTTATTGCTACAATATCACTCACCATTTCAAACGCTCCATTCTCAAGCAATTTCAGCAGCGGAATAGCCGTTTCGGAGCTAAATTCCAGTCCAATTAACGCAAAAATCTCTTTCATGTGCCGCTCTTTTAGTGCGGGGTTTTGAATCGCAACTGTTAGTCGGACATTCTCACGAAAATCTGTCATTTGCTTCCGAACGGTTTCTGCAGTGATTGCAGCTGCGGCCGAGTTCAAAAGAAGGACGCTAGATGCATTAGCAAGAACAGATAACATTTGCTGTAGAGTTTGCATTCCTTCTTTTCCTGGTAATTCAAAAACGTTACCACGCAGCCATCGCGAGTTCATTTCGCGGAATTCTCGTACAGTTTTCCAGAGCTGTTCATACGGCGACATTTCTTCAGCAATCTCATCCAAGTTACCGAAATCGGTTGGTTTCCACTGTAACTTTTGCTCTTCTTTAGTAATCAGCTCCATAGCCTGTCGAAAAACCACCATATTATCTTTCACCTTTGCAAGTTGAACCACATACGTCGCTGCATGCCGTAAATCCCCTTTCTTAGCAAACCCTCGTATCTCCGCCTCAAATTCCTCAATTTCAGCCTGGAAGCGAGACCGCTTGGCAATAAACATGGTCTCAATCCGTGCACGCTCATTTATTAGCAATAATTCCGCTTCTTTCAGCAGTTTGTCAATATGGCTACGCCACTTAATAGTTCTTGCTGTAGATGAGAGGAGGTCAGTCGAGAGTTGGAAGGATGCCATGTGTGCTGGTAAAGTGTCACTTTGAAGCTGACGATCGCTCACTGGAGTTTCTGGTAGGAAGTCAATTGCTCCATTGCCAATGTGCATATTTTCTCGTTCAAATAATAGAAATCGAAGGCGCTGCTTGATAGTGCTACTCCGATCTTGAAGTTCTTGTAACTTCTGTGCTTTTAAGTACTTCACAAAATCCTCAGCATCAACAAGTTCATATAAATCCAACGGCTTCTTCGCCAACCGAGCTGCTATTTCCTTGTACTGCTGCCGTAGCTCAGCGCTCATTCGTCCTGTTCGCTGCTCAAAGGCTATAAGCAGTTGAGTTGTCCATTGAGCGAGATCAGTGTGTAACTTGGCGTTGATAAGTCGGCAATCAACAGAAAATAGTCCAAGGTTTTGGGTGTGTTTGCTGTCGATAGCAAGTCGCATTGCGGTTGCCTGAACACGTTCCATCTCTGTTTTGTACGTTCTCAGCTCTCCGCTCTCCTCTAGCTGACAAGAATCGACCGAATTCACGAAACGGTGAGTCAAAGCAAACACGTCGTACTCACTTTGCAGTTTTCGCAGAAATGTGATGTTGTGCTCGATAATTGAGCGGATTCGGATCGTAGCTACTACGATATCGTCTTCCTGTGAAGCCACATTCCATAGAAAAGGTGACGAGGCGTTAGGCAGCATCAAAGGTTCCTCAAATTGTGTCTCGATCCGTCCGAGGTTGCAGAATAATCTCGGTATGTTGTGAAGAACGTTCAACAGGCGACTTGGGATGTCCACGAGAGGGTCTCGGAACTGTTAAAAGCAATCAAACGAGTTAGGAACTGCTATAATCATAATTATTGTAGGTACGTACTTGTATTTCCCCGTCGTTCAAGAGTAAAGTTGTTAGTAAACCTGAGAACACAGGTCGTTCATGGTCTTGTTGACTGAAATCGCTCTCTTCACCTTCATTTATCTTCCCGAACTGCTCGAAAAATTTCACGTACGATTGAATAGACTTCATAATAAGCGACCGGATCTGGAGAGACATCACTGCAGCGACCGTATCGAAAAGGTGGCGTAGTCGGAAACTCACTGCTGCCTCCGATGCGTTGATTGAAAAGGTTTCGGCTTGGATCGCACTTTCGAATATCATTTTTGTTTTCATGTACCAGTTTTCCATGATAAAAGTTTTCTTTTTCGCCGAGAAAGCGAGCTGAGTTCGTTCAAACTTAATAATGTCCATTGGTTCGATAGTATCACTGAGTCCTTCAATATCAGGGAGATCAACCAAATTCACTGACATGTACAAGTCATGCCACATATAACGTAGAGCTCGAACTTGGGGATTCGACAACACTAGCAGTGACATCAGTTTGGACTGTACCCGTTTGCGACGAACAGCTTTGCTTTGAATTGCCCCAGAGTAGGAGATTTCCACTTTTAATGCTCGCTGGTCCTCTCTAAGGTTTCTTGCTCGCTTAGAACTTTTCAGTTGGCCCCCACGTCTTACAACTAGAGTTTTTAAGTCTGAAAGACAACCGTTGGGTCCGTCACTGCTGCCCCATTGCCACTTTATTGGAAGGACCGCGTGATTCGGTACTCCATGTGGGATTCCAAGACGCTCACAGGATGCTGCTCGCAATAAAAGGTAGTTGAGAATCGCTTTCTTGGCACTTGAGTAATAATTGTCGATAAATTCTTGTCGTGATGTCTCCATCACTTTCTCAATTCGAACACTCGATTGGCCCACAATATACTTGACAGCGGCTGACACAACTCGCGTCTCGAGATCGGAAGGAAGTGGCGAGAGAAAACATCGATTGATCAATTTTTCGTCGGATAAATACTCAAAGTACCGCTTTTCAGACATGGACGTATCAGTCGACTCTTTCTTCTTCCGTCTCATCTGAGGACTAGTACAGATTGACTTGTCGATACATACCAGACCTCCAGAGTGTTGAGTTGCTTGGCCGAAGTGAAATGCTGACTTTTCTGTCATCAACGACGCTGCTGTCTCTGTAAAATTCGACCCAATGCGGTTCGAAGGGAGTAAGAATGACAGAATCTGATCCGGTTCCACACAAAGTGTGCGACTTAGTTGATCAAAGAGCTGTGGCGGCACCCACTCTGTTTGCTTCGGTAACGATGTCGTACTATGTACTTCTTGGCCTTGATCGATTGGTGTTTGCGTGGTGGAAATACGATGGATGAGCGGGCTCTGTGACCGCTGGTATCTCTTTTGCAATTGAGCTGAACGAGGAGAAGACTTGTTGTCGAAAGAAGTTACCACAGAAGCGAACTGTGGTGGCCGCGGATTTGGTGGTCCAAATGAGAAGTCTGGAGCATCTTTCGATCGATCTACCACAGGGTTTAGCTGGATCGATGGAGAAAAGGTGGATCCGGAGAGAAAAGAAGACCTAAAGCATACCACATACCATAGTTAGTGAATCTAAAACAAGTACTGAGCGTAGAATGTGGCGTTTGTACTTTGTCTTGGGTTTCCTGGCAGTTTGAAGAGCAGCTTGTGCTCGTAGCTTCCGCTTAACTTCACTTTGTCCGGTTCGAACTTCATATTCCAGTCGTGGAGAAACACGCTACATGGAAATTAATTCTAAAAAGTTACTATTATCTACATCATGCAATGGAAATGTCATGTAGCGCTTACCGAGTCATGTAATAGTAGATGACGCTGAATAACACGATCAGCACATACGATTATCCCCACACCAATATTTAACTCTACCTATAATAAACAATTCTGTTAAAGAATTAATAAAAACTCCCCACACGATGTAATCATGACACGTACTCTGTCGCATTGACTCATTGCATTTCCCAGTTTGTGAATGATTGCAGTCAACCATTCTTGAGCTCTTGTTGCATCAACTGCATTCCCGCAGCATGAAGCCATTTCCACAAAACTAAACGCAAAAACATTGCCCAGTCCGAGGACACTAGCAGTTGTACCACGACCACCGGTGGATGCATTTAATGCATCGGAATTAAACATCGCTGGTGATAACGTTGCAACAGGTGGTGCGTCAGGAATCTCCGAATCATTTTGAATGCCAAAACTGTTGAGGAATTGTTGGTCAGGTTCTAAAACGCCACAACAAGTTAAAGAATCTACGCAGAATCCACAATACAAAACTCAAAGTACTCACCAAACAGAGTGATGTGAATGCCTAAAGGTTGCACCCGTAGATAGAACGTTCCGAAGCCAGGAATCGAAGCAGGAACTTCCATCGCCAGCTGCAGCATACCAAGTAGTCAGGTTATAAGCACCGTAATAATCGTTGACAACTACTTTGATTACCTGCGTCTTCACCCAGTCGCACAAGAATTTCCACACGAGCCAGCACTCATTTGTCGTTATGGGGATCGACATCATCAATGATTGAGGGGTCTTCGGATGCATCTTTATGTTCTGCGGTGAAGCTCGGAGAATCGAGTTGGTATCTCGTGGTGTTACAGGTGGGAGTGACCCAGCTACAGCCTTTTCCGGTAAAGAGACTCGAAGATATGAAGTCTTTTGTGAACGTTCACGTCTTGCGTAACCTTGTGGAGTTAGAGTTGCGAAGATGGCAGACTCTCGTACAGTTTCAGCTTTCATGGATTCCATAGCATCTATTCGGCTACAGCCTTTTCCGGTAAAGAGACTCGAAGATATGAAGTCTTTTGTGAACGTTCACGTCTTGAGTAACCTTGTGGAGTTAGAGTTGCGAAGATGGCAGACTCTCGTACAATTTCAGCTTTCATGGATTCCATAGCATCTATTCACACAAGGAGAGTGAGTACACGAGTCAAGAGGTTAATTCTTCAATGGTAAGTGAGCGAGTGACCCTTCAATTATATTTGGTGGACAGACGCCTTGATGCAAGTATCTTTGTCTGTCGTTACATAAGGTATCCTTCCGTCTGTGCGAGTGCAAGCGCCGAGCGCTTGGCGTCGCTAAACAGGTCGTTGGTTTCCTGAATGTCGTCCACAGACACCTCAACGCGGCCTTGCGTCTCCGCGAGGATTCGAGACGGGGTTAGCAGCTGAACGCTGTATCGCAGTGACGTCTGTGACCCGATCTCCCCCAGACGCACTATGGCGTCGTCCATGAGCTTGATACTTTCCGCCTCAGCGCGAATCTTGATAATCTGGACCATTTCCTCCACAGAGTACGGCATCGTGCGGATGATGAGCATGCGGTCAAGCAGATCGAGCGGCACACCGTGCGGAGACGAAACGTCCGTGCCGCGGATCTGGCAGATACCGCGGTTCGTAGCGAACACCACAATCGGAGCCAGTGTCGATTCTAGCGCGCGGTTCAGGTACGTGAAGCACTCAATGTCCAACATGTGAACCTGGAGCAGCACAACAGAAAACAAAGCGTTAAAACCTTTCAGTAAAGCACAGAACTTAGCACCACCAACGCACCTCATCGACAAACAAAACGCCCGGTACGAGCTCAGCCACGCCTTGATCAATGTATCGGTTGACAACTTTGTTGATCTCTGTGCGCAGCTTCTCGGTAATCTCCGTCTTCTTGGGCTTCATCATCTGGCCCATCATCGACATGATGTCCTGTCCTCCTTGCGGACGAGCATTGGCAATATCCAAATCATGAAGCGTCACATCCTGGATCAACTCTTTCTTCTTGTGTACGTCACCCTTAGGAATGGGCACGTACTCTTCCGCCTCGAGGTCGTACTCAGTAGCGTAAGCATCCGATCGACCCACGCGCTTAACGCTGCCGTTGTTGGCTTCAATGTAAATGATGTCACCCACCGAAACCTTCTCCTTCTGCAGTGCTTCGTAGATACTGGGGTCCAGTCGGAGCTGCTTGGCTCCTTTCGTCGTCTTCAAACCTACAATGACATGCGAGATGGTCTTGCCATACCCGCCAAGTGGGTTCTCCGTCTCCTCTGGAGTCATCTCCGTCACTTCTCCCTCGTACACTTCCTTGCTCTCCTTAATACGGAGTCCGATGGCTCGACGGAAGTTTTCCATCAGAATCTCCGTCTTCTTGACCTCAGATGAGTACACTTCCGAGCCCACCATGGGGCAGAACGGAACCTTGGGACCTAGCTCTTGCGAGATACCCAGCGCCATGGCCGTCTTGCCCGTACCAGGTGCGCCAGCGAGCAGCAGCGCGCGTCCAGCCATTTTCTTGGACTTAATGAGCTCCACGACGATTCCCGCGGCCTCGCGCGCCTTTTCTTGGCCCACAAGACCTGATGCAATTGGCAGCGCTGATCCATCCACCTCTAGACCAAGACCCTTGACGTGCGTGTGCGACGCGATGCGCTGCGCCTTGGCTGTCGACTGCACTTCCTCAATCTTCATATCTGCTGCTTCTGAAAGTTGACTTTTGCCGATCTAATGGCTGCGAAAAGACGGATACGTACCCTTGGTTACGTCAAAACGTAACCCATTAATCGGTGTGGATCACGCTACTATTGGTACATGTACTAAAGTCAACCCATTCATTCTAAAGGCAATCAACCCACTCACTCACTCAACTTCTATTCCAAGACAGAGACAAGATGCTGCGTCCGTTGTTCGGTGGTGCGCTGAGCTGCGAGATCCCAGAGGGCTTTGCCGACGTGAGTTCGTTCCGTCAGGTTCCCGACAACCAGGAGGTGTTCGCTAATGCAGCCACGGACCAGTGCGTCATCGTGGAACTGCTGCAGCTTGAAGAGAGCATCCCAGACAATCAGAGTGCGCGTTATTTCTTCAATGAAATCGCGCAGTCCAACGGGTGCGGCCCAGATGAGGTGCAAGTGCTACTAGAGACGACAGTCGATGACAAAGACGCTCCCACCATTGACGCGCCGCACAGCACGCAGCTCATCGTAGGCGACCAGCGCGTGGCCAAGTTCAAGGAAGGCGACCACGCCAAGAATGTGGTGCGCGTGTATCTGGGCAACGTGCGACTTCCTAACGTGACGACGGACGTGGTGCTGTCCGTATCGGCACCCATGCGTATTAATCCGGCCAGTAGCAGCTGCGACGCCTTCCAGTTTGAAAACAACTCGGAAGTGGCTGCAGCCATATTTAAGCAGGCGTTGCAGTCGTTCGTGGTCCTGGACTGGAATCTCTTCGAGTAGAGGGTAATAGTGCTGTAAGAGAGATGGATACACGAGTGATTTCTACCGGAGAAGGCGCAGATTTAAAATTTGTTCTTTATTAGATATACTTAATTTTCTCTCTCTCTTACGGACTCTTTGGCTTGTTGCAGCCGTTGCCACCAGCGATGGCAAGACACGCAGTGGTATCGAAGATACTCAGTAGACTTGTCGACCAAGACCACAGCAGTGCGAACAATAAATACGACACGGTGACGACGCCCATAAAGTGACTGGATCCGCCAAGTTGCTTCATGGCTCGCGTCTGCTCCTTCTGTCGTGGAAGCATCACGAGAAACCCAAGCGAGCACAAGTTGACTGTCCACATAATGAGCACGGCCCATGTCATGTCTGTTCGAACTCCGTGGGTGTCGTTCTGAATCCGCTCCGTCGTCAAGTGAAACAGACTATCAACGTTGCGGGTAATTGCGGTGGCAAATGGGATGGCGAGGTTATAGACGGTAGTAAGCAATCCGTACATGGCGCCTTCGTGTCCCTCGGTGGCAAGCTCTACAATGATGAAGGAGCTCACAATAAAAATTACGCCTAGCGGGATCTGCTCCAGAATGGGGATCCCAAGCCAAAAGTACGGCGAGCGGATGATATTCCAGATCATCAGCAGCTTACAAAACGAATCCAGTGCCACGAATGTGATCATGGTCACCACCGCCGTGCGTCGCCAGTCCCAGTTGCGGCCGTAGTTACCTGCGAACCAAATAGACGAGGCGTACACGCCCGTGGACAGCAGCCCGCCCAGTTTTTCAGCAAGCGGTGAAACCCCAGCCCAGTTTCTCTGGATCGGATTCTTTGCCAGGTACGTAAACGACGCGAAGATGCCAGCAAAGAACTGGAAAGCGATGTACTGGTACACGGCCCGTGTCTTGATGACATCCCAAAGCGTGTGCATATAATGCCTGAAGTTCATCGCTCCAAAGCCATTCCTCTCTTCGTGAAGAAAGAACCAAGTAACTGGTACAATCGGCGCAAGCATAATCAACACGATCAACATGAGCGTTGGGAACGAGATAGCGAAGTCGAAATCGCCTCCATACTCTGCGCCATTGAAACAAAAGCCCAAAAGGATGTATGCCAGCATGTTGAAGACGGTTCGCGTCGTGTAGATCACCGTCTGGGTCTTGCCTCGGACTGCAAGAGGTTCTCGCTGCGCTAACTCCACCACGATACCATCGGCACACACGTCCGACAACAAGTACCCAAACGCACACCCCATCATTGGGATAACATAGATACTGGCATTATTCGCTGCATCGTAGTTAATGGTCGCAATGATCTCGGACGTGTAGTTCTCCGGCTTTACGTCTCGGTACGATGGATCAGTGAAGTAAGGTTCGCCTTGGGGTGTGAGCGCCAGAACCCCGAGCATGATAAGCGCGAAGATCCAGCCGCCGAGAATATAAGGTCGACGACGATAGCCGCGAATTGGGAAGCAGTCGGACAAGATGCCGTAGAAGACTTTGAAACTCCAGGGCATCTGTACGAGAACGAAAGCTGTGGTAGTTTGGGATCCGGGGAGGTTGAGATAGTTCTGCAGGAATGGGTAGATGACGTTGGGCAGCACTCCGTCGATAAATCCCACGCCAGCGTATTGCGCAACGAGGCCGATGTATTTTTTCGAGAATAAGTTCGGGGCTTCTCCACTTCGTAGCGCACCACCTTCGATGTAGTCGTCGTAAATGTAGCGAATCTTTTGTCCTTCAAATGTCATTGGGAACGGCGAACTATCGTCTGGTGAATCGGTGATCATCCACGAACATGAGTCCTCACTGTACAGCTCAATTGGTGGTTGTTGCGATGTCAACATGTCCGTGCGAGATGGCTTCATGTTGGTGGACTATACGATCGATGCACAGGAAGGCAAAAGACTAGTCGTAGGAGTGCCTCTCACCCCGCAAATCGACTAATGTTAATACAGCGCGTGGTATTGGGATCGGCGCATCTCGTAGACCAACCATGGATAGCCCCTCATCCAACACACACATACAAATCGAGCAAGCCTATGTTCACACTTTCACTTCACGCACAACAGTGTTGTCACTTCCGGTTTTCGTCCTTCTTTGGTGGTACATGAACATGAACGCGCTGGAAACTTACAAATCGAGGCAAAAAGTCTAAACATTGACGATCAACTGCCAGCTGTCCTCGTAGAGTTTCGGACGGTCTCTCCAACAGTTCAGTGCCCAAATCGCTCAAGAAATGATGCTCTGGCGTTCGCATCGAGGCAGTTCGCGTCGTCCGGTGCCAATGCCATGTTTTGTGCCGGTTGCAGACGACAACAAGTCATGGCATCGAAATGCCGGCTTCACGTTGTACATTTGCCCACAAAAACCGATGCTTACAACCTAATGTATCCCATATTGTAGTGGGGGATCTGTTATACTGTACGCGCATTTACAGTATGTAAACTTGATCAGCAGGAACGTACATGTGTACCAACCTTATACCAGTAAGCTTAATAGTGTTGGCGGCAGCTGAAGCCATGGTACATTACAGATGACAGGCACTGATTAGCCTTCACTCTATGGCCAGATGCTGCTGCTCTCTTCTCTACATGTATAAATAAAGAGATCAGCAAATAACCAAACGGATTGATACACCTGGTGTTCTCGCTGGTAAGCTGAGTTCTGCATTACCAGGTTATAAATTTGTTGGTTTGGTACAGTTCAATTCAAACAAAGACATGCTAGGTACGCTCCCTGCCGAATTACCATGTGCACTTCGAAATGGAGCTTCAGTACTCGTCCTGTATCCTGCCAAAATCGATATCGTTTCACTGGTAATAGCGGCTCTGTTCATTTCTTGCATCACGCCATGGCAATATGGCAAGATTATCGCACATCCCGCGGGAAAATGGCCCTGCCTCTGCATCACCGTCATTTGCCTTTTGTAATCTGAGCTACAAGCAGCTCCTTCACGTGGGTATAGTTTTCAAGTCGCTGCCTCCAGCACATGAGACTGTCCGATTTCAGGCGCACAGAAATCGAAATGCCACTCCCAGAGCAGGTTGAGCTGTACAACCCCGACGCGGCCGCGATGCTGGGCGACTCGCAATCCAGCATGTCTCCACTCGAACCACCGCAGCATTATGGGAAGATGCGCTACGTATACGACGACTACATTGAAGGCGGTGCTATTCGGAGCGGTGGCGCACAGAAACTGTTCTCGAGAGAGTACATTGGTCTTGTTGCACAATACGCAGCAGTCGGCTTGATTGACGGAGTGCTGCCCAATATTATCTACCCCTTTCTACAAAATTACCTCAACCTCCCTGGTTCCCAGACAACTACAGCAGCGGTGAATACGCAGCAGTCGGCTTGATTGACGGAGTGCTGCCCAATATTATCTACCCCTTTCTACAAAACTACCTTAACCTCCCTGGTTCCCAGACAACTACAGCAGCGGTTCTTGTGCAGCTTCCATGGAGTTTCAAGGTCTTTTACGGTATTGTGTCGGATTGTTTCCCGATCTGTGGCTACCGTCGTCGACCTTACATGCTCATCGGCTGGGTAGTGACTTTGGTTATGCTTCTAATCATGGTGTTCAGGCCTCAGGGTAGTCCGTATTTCACGGACCCATCGTTCCGAGACGTAAAGCCTGAAGACTACACGCCCGAGATCATTGCCACTATTAATTACAGCGCAGCGGATGATGGTAGCATGTACGTCATCCCCATGATGGGCTGTGCGTTCGGGTACTTAATGTCCGATGTTTGCGCTGATGGCATCGTGGTGGAGCTGGCACAGCGTGAGCCCCTCGAAGTTCGAGGAAGAACGCAAACGGTCATATACACCACGCGTTTTGTCTTCAACAACTTGGCCCTCATTCTGGTCGCCTTTTGCTTCAACGGTGAAGACTACGGCGGCGACTTTGATTTCTCTCTCTCGTTTTCCATCATGATGATGATCGTGGCTATCGCATTAACGCCAATTCTGCCTCTTACCTGGATGTTTATCTACGAAGAGCATCGTGCCGGTGATAGCAAGAGCTTCAAGCACTACATGTGGGAACTCTGGGATGTTGTACAGACGCGCGCCGTGTACCAGTACATTGCATACCAGTTCTTTTCGGGTATTTTCTCGTCCTTCACATATACTTCGAGTTTCCCAATCCAGACTACCTGGGCGAATGTTTCGCCGCTCGAAGATAAAATTGGTGGGTTTATAAACACCGGAATGTTTGCCCTTGCAGTCTGGTTCGCCGGTAACTACGGACGTGACTGGGACTGGCGACGTACGGCTGTGGTGACCATGATTTGCAACGTTAGTCTGGATGCTGTGGCCAAGCTGCTGACAATCTGGGACGTCGCCCGGTCACCGTGGATCTGGGTTGGCATCCCCATTGTTCAGCAAATTCCTCAAGGTATTCTCTTTATCGTGGGCTCCTTCATCTTAGTTGAACTGTCCACCGAAGGACACGAAGGTGCCATGTATGGCCTTCTCACAACGGTTTACAACCTCTCCACACCTTTTGCTACCGCGATCACACGCAATGTGAATGGTCAGTTCGACCTCTCGACTGAGCGGATTCAGAACGACTCAAACGAAGTAAGGCACGATATCACCATTACGGTCCTTATCATGTGGGCGGCCAACTTGTTCTCGCTCGTGTTTTTGGTGATGCTTCCTCGGCAGAAGGAACAAACTCAACTGATGAAGCGTCTTGGGGGCTCAAGCTACTTCATGGGTTTCACCACAGTGGCGTATCTGTCATTCGCCCTGGTATGGTCCGTAATGACGAATCTCATGGGTATTTTCGATGCCACTGCGTGTCTCGTAATCGCTGGCGGCGACGGTTGTGATACCTAAATGTGGAGCTCAAGCTGGGTCATTCATTCATTCTACATGTATTGTTGAAACCAATTATTACTTAAACGGATATGTGAATATCTACGTGAAGCATAAAACAGTATTTTGTTTACCGGTATTTTTTGTAGTTGTGCAAAACCGTTTTTGTGTAAACTACCGGTATATTAAAACAAATTTCAGCGTAAAACCTAAATGCAAGGTTTTGTGTAAACTTTATTGATATAAAATTAAAAAAATATATATATGTTTTAATTAATTTATTTCACTAAAGTTTAAACACAAACCTAGCATTTAGGTTTACGTTGTATTTTTTTTTTAAAAGCATACAAAACCTAAACTTTTGCTGTTACCAAAAAATGGTAACAGCAAACATATGCACTTTGTATGTGCAATCATTGCTTAAATGATGTGAAATCGTTATGGCACGTGTTGTTGTGCCCGACTCAAGTGGTCACATAATCTTTTTAAGCTTCAAGTTTGTATCGACTTCCCATCACGCCTCTTTTGCCCATCTTTCTTGAGGACCGATGTCATTGCGGTCTTTTGGCTTTGCTTCGCAAAGGCAGTCGCTGCGCTCCTACGATAAAAAGATTCTAATCTCTGGCGAGTACAGTGCTCGGCTCGCCGGAAAGCTCGGTGCTGGGCCCGCCTACGCAAATACCTCGCGGCCCTGCTTCGCCGGCACCCCGCGCGGGTTTGCTGTGGCTACGCACGCTCGCAACCGCTCACCTCCGTTGGCCCTTTTATGCTCGTTTCACCCGCTCATTTCCAGTCGGGCACAACAACCACTCTCAATCCTTATTCACTTTTTGATCGTGCCTTCTCGAGTGCTAAGTAAAATGTTGGGATCCATCTCCAGCAGAGATCGCAGTCCTTTGCTCCGCTACGGCTCCGGGATAGGTACAGTACTGACTACAATCGCGTCATATAATGGATCAGAGGCTGCTTGTTGAGAACTAAGGGTGAAAAATGTAATGTTGAACATCTTTTGTAGCAGACAATAACGACGAAGAAGAATTTCCAGTCCAATTCGCAGTTGCTAGCAAGCGAAAATCCATCCCGTTGCGGACAGTATTTTACGTAGTGAATGGCGCCGCACTCTTTTTCCTCCTTTCCTTGTGTATCTCGATGCACAACACGATTTCGCGTCTGGAAACGCAGAATGTCGCCAAAGTGTAAACGTCTCGCAAATATCGATAAAAGATGCCAACTCTCCATCTCTGACGCTAGTTTAATGCTGCTGCTACAGGGAGACTGTAAGCCAAGATGTGACGAATGCTGCTCAAAAGAATTTCGCACTGGACATGAATTCCGTCTCCAAACACGGTTTAGTCCCGATGGCGTTGCTACCATCCAAGTTCGCTGTGGACTACGTGACTCCGCGACAGGATCAAGCTCACCGGGGCACGTGCTGGGACTTCGCGACTATCGGGTTTCTGGAGCAGTCGTACCGCGCGCATGGTGTCCACAACGGTTGGCTCAAACCGGATGAGTATGTTGCATTTTCCGAGCAGGTACGCTGAAGTATCGTCAAGTTGAGTTGTAGCTGAATATCGAGGTTTCTGAAGTATTTATCGTCCTCTACAGGCATACGGTGTGGAGGTTTTAAAGCTTTGCACTGGCGATGCAGACTCAATTCAGCAACAGGATTGCCGAGTGGCGGGCGATGAGGTCAGCTATGAAATTTTGGTTGATTAGCTAACTTTGTCCAAAGCTGACCGAAATATATGCAGATGTGGATGAATTCAACTGAGGGTGGTGAAGTTCCTGAACTTTACTATCTGCAGAATGGACTGAAGGAATCCATTTTCCCGCAATCGGTGTGCGAATACTTTGTCGAAGGCGGCAACGACACGGTTTGTCCAGGTCTTGAAGCTGCTCAAATTGCAGGCAATCCGCTGAAGTTCGAGCTTTCTGTAAGCGTATTTCTTGACCAAAAGATGCATCAAGAACTATTCAGCTAACACATATATTGGCTTTTACAGAGCATGACGACCAAGTACGAAGATATGTCTGTGAGGGAGCATCTTGTTCGCAAGAATCAAGCAATGCCCCTTTCCACCCCAGTTGCCATGGTCACTCACTATTACCCGTGCATTGGTGCGCTCACTAAAGATCGCCACTGTCAGCCGGAAACCTGTACGTTGTGTCCTGGAGATATGGCAACTACGACGTGCTGCATCCCCATGAAAGGAGGACGAAATCGTAACATGGAGGGCGAGTTCTTTAGTCATCGTGGCATGTCAATTGAGGGCGGCCACGCCATGGTAAGATTTTGTCAAACACATGTGAAGATGGAGGTATTTTCTTTACTGAACCTTGATGTTTGTTTGTCTGAAGCTTCTTGTCGGCTACAACGACGCCTTCTTGACTCGCGAAGGATTCACTGGTGGGCTTATCGTGAAGAACTCGTGGGCGGATGGACCCACTCAGGGTAGTCACTCCCTAGCGTACTGGATGCAGGAAGTTTCGGATTGGGATGAGCGTTCGATTTGCCCCAACAGCTACAAGTACGGGGCTATCACAGAATTGCTTCGCTGTAGAATGCACTGACAAGAGCGTATTCGGTATTGTTGTTTTGTGTCTAGCCCATTCAATTGGTACCAATGTGGTAATGAAGGGATCTCATCCAAGCAGCAAGGAAACGAAACGCACGAGTACAACGCAGGTGTCGAGAAGTGCCTCTCGGACGAAACGAAGCTGTTTGCTGATGTCAATATCCAGCCACTGCACCTCAAGTGCAAAGACTCCAAGCTATGTCGCTCTGATGGTGACTTCACCTACTTTGTCCGTAATACGACCGACTGGGGTGATCGTATGACTGTCATGTGTCTGTGGGAGTATTCGGCTGAGCTGCATGTGGGTCGCGAGATCTGCTTGCCACCAATGCTGGAAGTTTACATCGCGCGTACGCTAGCACCCGTTAATGAAGAAGTGAAGGAGAACGATACTGATCGTTGCGGCTTCTACTTCATCCCGTACGTGGCACTGCGTCAATGGATTGCCCAGTTCCAGGGCTTCTTTGTCAACAGCTTCGACATCCATTGGGACCCCCAGTCGTATGCCGCCAACAAGAACTCGTATCCGGAACTTGATTACTCATTGCTGGAGACATCGACCAAGAAACAAAACCACAGCGAGTTCCTGGGACCTTTTCCGTACGCTAAAGTGGTTCGCCACTCTTAGGAAGTTGATTGAGCATTCATGCACTCATTCCTTCATTGTTGAAAAAGCAACTTAAACTAGGCAGCAAACTTGGGTCGACCTAATTCACATGGCGCTTTGGTCTCAACGATTTAATAAATACCCCTCACCAACACAAAACAATATTGTCATTGATGCAACGTATCATCAATAAGTTGTTCGAGATCAAATCGTTACTATTCGCTTAAGTTGAAACTGTCGCGACCCGTTGCAAAACCTTAAAGGTATTAATAAGCCTTATTAATAATTGTAACGGGTCGCTACAGTCTCTTCAAATCAGAATTGGGCTTGAACTGCCCGAACTGCAATAATGAATATCGTGTTTGTGTGCACTAGCAACACCTGCCGCTCACCTGTGTCGGAGCTCTTTGCCGTCGAGTATTTCCGCCGCAAGCTCAATATGTCACGCGAGCAGCAGGAAGAGAAGGGGGTCGTCATTCGATCGGCAGCGTACGTGGTCCTTATCTTTCGTGGCCATTGGCAAATTCTGCTGACATTTTGCTGCGTTTGGTAATTGTTATTTTCGTCGCACAGTTTAATGGATGTGTTCGACCGCGAGGGCTCGCCAGCGTCCAAGTTTGCGGTGGATGTGATGAAAAAGTACCAGTTGGACCTGTCAGCTCACCGTTCGCAGCTTCTGACAAAGGAAATGTGTACGAATGCCGACTACGTGGTGTGCGTGGCTAGTGGGATGGCCTTCAAGGTCACGGAGATGTTTCCGAAGATCAAAGAGCGAGATGGCGTCCTGGCTGTTTTCACGCGAGACGTACCGGACCCGTGGCACATGTCTTATGACACGTACATGGAAAATATAGCGCAGAACGAGGAGATGACACGGGATTTCCTTGATAAACACGTCACCTGGTGAAAACGATACGAAGGCCACCCGAAAGACACGAGAGATCCCACCGTGCCAACCCGCATTTAACACTCTTGGATCTGGCTGAGATGATCCCACAGCGTTCTACTACCGTAGTAATAAACAAATGTGTTTTACATGTATCAGAGTGAAGTGGTGTGAGGAGGAAGATTAGCGTTTCCCTTAGCAACGTTGATGCTGCTTCTGTGCTGTAGTCTACTCTGACTCAGAGAGTCGTGGCAAGTAGATCCACTGTATCTGTACAGTATGTGCACAGCAGCAGTATCAGGTGACAGAGTGAATGATTCCGCTGCTGGCTACACGATGCAACACGTCGGTAACATGGTGGACACGTGGGGTATCAGAAGTAATGCTGCTCGGTCTGATTAAAGCTGACTTGGGTAGGACTGGCCATTGATCTTGTCCTAAGACGTCGAGCCTCGACACTTCCCAACCACCCACCTCGACTGGTTGGGAAGTGGTTGCGTGGTTCTTGTCGTCGCTTCTGGGAGGAGGGGGAGGTTGAAGTTGCTATTTTATGACGCGCAAACATGGAGTCACACGCTGAACGACTGCCTGCATCGCTGACAAGTGCGTCGGACTTCGGAACCACACCGTGACACGCGATTCGAGACACGAGCGCTGCAGCTGAAGCCTTCAGGTCATGGTGGACAAGGTCTCGAGCAGTCTACTGGCAGCAGAACGAGTGCAAGCACTGCAGTAAGTGACCTCGGGCTGCTTGGTCTCCTGTCAACAATGACTTGCCCTTTGTAGAACATGTCTCAGCGTCAAAAAGCCGCGATGGATACGTCTGTACCACTCCGCTGACACTGCAACTTGACTTTTGAAACTTGAATTTCTCTTTAACGAACGCGCTGCTTCTAAGGCGATATTATAATGGCACGTGTTACTGCGCCCGACTGGAGTGGTCACATAATATTTTAAGCAATAAGTTTGTATGGTCTGCTCATCACGCATCTTTTGCCCATCATCCTACAGGACCGATGTCGTTGCGGTCTTTAACTTTGCTTCGCAAAGGCAGTCGCTGCGCTCCTGCGATAAAAAGATTCTAATTCCTGGTGAGTACAGTGCTCGGCTCGCCGGAAAGCTCGGTGCTGGGCCCGCCTACGCAAATACCTCGCGGCCCTGCTTCGCGGGCACCCCGCGAGGGTTTGCTTTGGCTACGCACGCTCGCAACCGCTCACCTCCGTTGGCCCTTTTATGTCCGTTTCACCCGCTCCCTTTCCAGCCGGGTACGATAGTCACTCTCTATTATAATACGTGTAGTTGCACACGGGGTTTAAAACTATAACTGAGCACGACGAGCGTCTCGATCACGGTAAATAAATCGGACGCACTGTAGGATCTTACGATCACGTCGTCGTGGGGGGATATTTATCAGCAGTGACCTCAAAATCGACCTCACTGCCCTCAAAGTTGTTTCATTGGACAAAAACATTTTTGAGGTCAATGCTGAGAAATATCCCGTGGGGACCTGCTGTATCATTTTTTGGGTTGCGAGTGCAAGTTGGCAACAAAACCAATATTTAGGTGATTGTTACTTAAAAGTATTCTGAAAACTATGGGCTTCTTCTGTGGAAAGCAAGGAGTCTCTAATCTAGATCTTCCAGCCACCACAACGACTGTCCTGTTTGCAAGGCAAGCGCCATTTGCGGCAGGTCCTCTGGTTTACGGCAGATATTAATCAAACCGTCCATGGTGAGCTCAAGCTGGGGCAGCACCACAACCACACGACGGCATAGTCAACCCCAGTCAGTTGAAAGCCATCTGTCAGCGAACTTTCACGCTCGTGCGTGCGCCTTTTCGCGCTAACATGAAATTCCATACAAACGCCAAGTGTGTCGTTTCCAAAATATTGCGACAAATCTCGTTTTCATAGAAAAGGAGTGGCAGTGAGCATCGAGCGAGAGCTGGAGGGGGGGGGGGCAGTTTCCGGCTGGTCGCTCCACGCGTCGGCATACTTGAATCGTCCGGGTCGAACGAATAAGCAGTTTTCCCTCTGCTACTAAGTCCATCTAGTACAACACAGAAGCACCATGGTTGGATTCCTACGCAAGAAAAAGACAGACCGCACAGGACTCTCGGGCGATACAGTGCTGGACCGCAAGGGCAAAGTCGATGGCGCCAGTCTGCTAGATGGCGATGGAGAGCCTACCGAAGGCTCACTTTACGCCATGGACAACAAAAACCGCGGTACCAACCAGCGCAATTCGGACGAAGAGAACCGTCCCAACCCCATGAACAACGCTGGCTACCCTCCAGTCATGGCTACAGGTCTCTACCCTCCCCAGCACTCGACCTACGGACAGCAGCAGCAGCCTGGTGCTTATGGATACGGCAATAATCAGCCCCAGCAGCAACAGTTCGGACAGCCCCAACAGCAACAGTTCGCACAGCCCCAACAGCAACAGTACGGCCAACCTCAGCAACAATTCGGCCAGCAGCAACAGTACGGACAGCCTCAGCAACAGTATGGCCAGCAACAGCAACAGTATGGTCAGCAGCAGCAACAGTTTGGCCAGCAGCAGATGCCAGCCACGACACTTGGCGGTCAGTACCAGTACCCAGTGAGATACGGGCAGATGCCGCCGCCGATGCCTGCAGCAGCGCCCAAGCGCTCACGGTTCCGTCTCCCTGGTTTGGGCAAGAAGAACTAAGAGAGGACGCGTTGCTCTCCCTGTAGAAGAACGTGCGTCTCCGCCGAGAAAAGGAACAAGCGGTCAGGCGATTTGGATCAAGTGTTGTAATCTTACGTGCGTCTCCGCCGAGAAAAGGAACAAGCGGTCAGGCGATTTGGATCAAGTGTTGTAATCTCTTTCTCTTGAGGACACTCGAGCCTCGTGGTGGTGTATTCTGGTGCGTGCAGGAGGAGGAAAACCCGTTGGCTTGGACCAAGTAGCGTAGCTTGATTGCGACTCTTCCTCTCCCTTTACATGATAAATAAATTAAGGACTTCACATGTCATGTTACGTGTTGTTTGCAGCAGACCTAAAGAATAGCGGCGCACTGGCTTTACAAGACAGGAAAGGCGCCATCTTGCGCTGTTAGGTGATCCTTTTTTCATGAAGTTGATATGATTTTAGGTTTCGAAGGCACATTGTCTATTTAGTTGAAATCATCACCAGTTTCTAGCTGATCCAGCCGATAATCGGCAGTGTACGCTCTCCTTGTTAAAGCTGCAGCACACCCTGCCGGTCTCTTGTGGACGGTGGCTTGAATTCATCAGGCGAGTTAGTGAATGTTCTGGAAGAGGCGGATGGAGCCGTCCGCACCGCCTGTGACTACCCACGGCTAAATAAACCAACAAACAATTAGTTAGAACAGCAAGAATGGAATGAAGATTTCTTAAGAGGCGGATGGAGCCGTCCGCACCGCCTGTGACTACCCACGGCTAAATAAACCAACAAACAAGTAGTTAGAACAGCAAGAATGGAATGAAGCTTGCAGTAACAAATGGATCGTACCAGGACGGGGTGGAACGCCAGCGCCATGACACCAAGACCGCCAGAGACCTCGTGGCCTCGCAAAATCTTAAGCGGCACAATCAGCGGGTTCTTCATCAGGTCCCTGTAGAGATACAAGAATATCAACCATTTGTTAGTCCCTTCAATTCATAGCAATTGTTGTGCCTCGTCTCAGAGTGGAGCCATTTCAATAACAATACGTACGAATAAACCATGGCGTGGAAGATGTGAATGGTTCCGTCGTCCGAAGCGGACGCCATGAGAGGGTACTTGGCGTGGAACGACACGTCACGCACAGCCTTTTCGTGGTATTTGAGCGTCTTGAACGGTCTCGAGGACAAATCCAAGTCGAACCAGCACAATCGCCGGTCGTAACTACCCACAAGTAAATGATCTCCGTTCGGGTGCACGGCCATACTGCCTTTTCGTGGTATTTGAGCGTCTTGAACGGTCTCGAGGACAAATCCAAGTCGAACCAGCACAACCGCCGGTCGTAACTACCCACAAGTAAATGATCTCCGTTCGGGTGCACGGCCATACTGGAAATCCACTTGACTCCGGACGAAAGCTTCTTAACGATCGCCTGCTTCACAAGGTTGTACACGCGCACGTGACGCTGGGTAGCGTGGAAAAAGAACGGCTTGGACGGGTGGAAGAGCACACACTGCACCTGGCCCACGCTCTTCTGGAAAGGGTTCTGAGTCTTGCGCTTTGAGATCTGATGGATCAGCACAGCTCCAGCTCCAGCGCCAGGGGCAACCGTTGAGACATAGTCACCCTTGTAATGCCACGCCACGTCTTTAACATCGCTCGTGTGGTGTAACACCACCCGGATGCCTGTACCTACACGACGCTCGAGCCACGGACGCTCCGCAGCCTTCTTTGACTTGTGTTTGTCCTTCGTGCCGCTGTAAAATCGCCATGTCACGGGTGTGTGGTGTAACACCACCCGGATGCCTGTACCTACACGACGCTCGAGCCACGGACGCTCCGCAGTCTTTTTTGACTTGTGTTTGTCCTTCGTGCCGCTGTAAAATCGCCATGTCACGGGCACCTTTTTCTTGAGTGCGTCAGCCTCCACAGCTGCCTCGTTCTCGTCAACAATTTGGATGTCGCCATCTGCGCTACCTGTCTTATCGTCCTGTCCCGAAGAGGTCTGAATGCTTTCGTCGGCGTCGCCAACGAGAGCGTTGGTGAGCTCAGTCTGGTCCGCACTACCCGTTCCAGTGGCAATGATGAAGACCTTCTTGGCAGCCGCGACGGCCAGCAACTGGTGGTCCTTGTTCGGGTTCCACGACAGCTTGTGCACCACAGCACCAACGTTGTATACTTGCAGGCAACGCGCAGTCTCGAGCTCCCAGATGCGCACCGTAAAGTCATCCGAGCCTGAAGCTACATACTGACCAAACGGGTCCACGGCCAGCGAGCGAATACGACCAGTGTGGCCATTGAAAACCAGCGCCAATGTGTTCGGGAAAGGACGCAGGTCCTGAGGCTTCGGCAGCTCCGGAACAAGAGACTCAGGGTCAATGTTAAGCTTGCGCTTGTTAACACGCGGTGCCAAGTACAAGTCCAGACAGCGCTCAAAGCGCTCACGAACGAAGCGGTTGTAGCCGCACACTTCACGCAGCGACTTGAATTTCTTCGGCATGAAGTTGGTTTCGCGGTCCTCAGGCTCAGCCTCCTCCCAAGCACGACGCTCCTCTTTGGTAAACAGGTACTCATCCGGAGGATTGTACGACTCAATATGTCCGGGCAGCGGCATCTTCGGAGCCTGTACGTGAGCAGGTCCCTTGCGTGTCTGCGCTTGGTCGTCATCAAACCACATTTGGTACACCTCGGGTTTCTTCTCTGGCTCCTCGTCAATTTTAATACGGCCTTCCTTAATGCCCTTCATGATCTTCATGACCTTCATGCGCTCCCACTTCGATGGCAAGAAGCGGCTTTTAGGCTCAATATCATTGCCCATGGAGTGGAGGATCTTATCAGACGAGTAAATGTCCACGTAGTCCGGGTAGGCCTCGAACTCCGGGTGTGCAAAGGCACCCGCCTGCATACGCCGAATAATCTCCATGTCACGCTCAGAAATTACAATTTTGCGGTCGTTGTAAGCATCGTACACGGTGCGGCTGGGAAGTGGAACATCAAACACACTGTTAGCCTCCTTCAACTCACA
Source organism: Phytophthora brassicae (assembly GCA_024679045.1). NCBI lineage: Eukaryota > Oomycota > Peronosporomycetes > Peronosporales > Peronosporaceae > Phytophthora > Phytophthora brassicae. The sequence continues at coordinate 6,565 of JAIKVB010000161.1, read as the reverse complement.
AGCAACCAGAATCATGTCACTTACTCGTAGTTCGGGTCGTCCTTGGCTGCAATGGCATTGTCAATTCCGTCGCCATTGTTCGACTTCATGATCTTCTTGCCGTCCACATTGTAACCAATGTGATCGTAGTCCTCATACCACCGAAGCGGAACATCACCAATGGTGTTCACATTCTCCTACAAGTTAACAAAATACAACCGAAAGAGTAAATTTCCAGTCGGTTCAATGCTGATAGCAACCACAACAAGTTTACCTCGTCATCCGAAGACAAGTCGTCCACGTGGAGCTGCGACGCCAACTGAAGCGAACCGTCCTCACGCATTTTCTGCACTTCCTTCTCACGGTCCACTGTAAAGTGGCGCGTCTTCTTCTCGAGCTCCGTGAGCTCAGCATCGTCCTCCTCCTCGTCGCCACTGTCGTCGTCTGAAGACGATCCCTGGTCCTCAAACTCGTCGTCTTCCTCGTCATCCGCATCGTCACTTTCCTCCGTGTTACTACCTTCTTCATCATCCTCCTCCTCTTCCTCGTCTTCCTCTTCCTCCTCATCTTCCTCCTTTACTGGCGGAGTCACAGCCTTTACTGGTTTCTTCGCGCTTTTAACAGGCGTCTGCACCTGCTTCTTGTTCTGCTTTTTCTGCGCTACACCAGCCGTCTTCTTGTTAGCTTTGCTGTCGCCATTGGTGCTGGGCGTAGAAGCCTTCAGCGGCGTCGCCACCGTCTTCTTCCCGCGAGCCATTAGTCTGCTACAGTCGCGAATGGCACTAGGCAAGTTGATGCGCTAACTGCTGGTTCGCTCGCAACCAGCAAAACCAAATGTACCACTTCACTGGTACATTCTTTCACGGGATTTTACCATTATACCCACGGGACTTTGCTGTCCCGCGGGTCGCTTTGCCTTACCCCCTCCTCGAGCTCCCACAACAGCCCAACGCCCACTTGAAGAGAGAAGACTCGTGCGCGATTACTCTCGCTCTGCGTGCCTGCCCAGCGTCTTGCAACCAGAATCTTGCATCTTGACGTTCTCCCCACCTTCTTCTCTATCTAACGAGCCGTCGATCGCGTGTCTCGAGTCCGTTGGAGACGAGTGAATCGCACGCGTAGATCGGCCCGTCGACGCCGAGCAGCACCACGAGACGTCGTCACCGCCGCGAACCGCGTTTCATTTCGTGGAGCGCAATGAAGGGCCCGCGCGCCAGCTGCGAGGGCTATTTAACCTTCCGCACGAGTCCGTCGTCTCCGCCGCCAATGCTACGGCGCTATTGTTTCCTTGTTGGCACCTCTTTTCACTACTATAGGTACATTGATATGGTACTTATTATGGTGTAATGGAGATTTTAATTGCTATGTGCCTTTGCTTTATCAGCACTCAGGAGGACGCGTATCATATGCTTCGACTCAAGGGTGAGGTGGACGTACTGGGGGTGCAGGAATGGGACGGCAAAGGCAACATGCACATCTACCAGCACGGTTTCCTCTTCGCCACCGCACAGAATAAGGTTTTTTACGCCTACGCTGATACAGCCATGGATAAGGAGAAGTGGATACGAGCCATTCAGACGGCGGTGGAGACCACAGCGCCTCGTCTCGCCGCCGCTTTTTTCCAGCATGCGGCATTGGATGTATCCATCTCCCCTGTTAGTACTGTGACGGTACCGTCTAGTGAGACGGACGTGACGTGCCAGTGTCCGGATTGCACACAACTGACAGCAGAAGCTGTAGAAGCGGGATTGCCGGCACCTGCTTCACTGCTGTACAAGTGCAACAGTTGTGATGGATTGTTCTGTGATAAGTTTACAGCACACAAGGTGCCACTCCCACAGAGATCGTACTATTACGCGAAACGCGTGTGTGATCGCTGCGATGAAGCGCAGAACTATATTAACTACTTGCGGGCGATGCTGGAGCGGCTGAAGGCTGGGATTTGCTTGTACCCGCGTCCGTTGAACCCTGAGGCTCCAATTGAACTGATTATGCCGAAGCGTCCGTTGCAAACCGAGTCGGCCAAAATTGCAATTGATTTGCTTAAGGCAAAGGTGATTACTGCTGAAGAGTGTGAGGAGATTCTACTGAAAGATCGACGATTTTATGATCACACAATGGACCACCCAGAAATCCCACTAGACCTGAAAATATTAGGTCTACACCGCGAATTCCGCGCTCGCAGCTTTAGTGTCTACCGGGCTGTGATTCTCCTGCATCGCCACTTGGACAGTGACCCTCTGCTGTTCAAACCTATTGTGGAGAAGCTGCTACACTTTTCGTACACGCGTATTAACCAAGTGGAGTTTTACTGGCCACAGATTGTACACGCGTACCTATCAATCCCGAATTTTGACTTCGAGAAGATTTTCTGGCTAGATGAGCTTATTTTATCCGTCTGCTCACGGTCTATTCACTTAGCTCTTCTTCTTCGGTGGCAATTGCAAGGAGCGCTTGAAGACTCGTTTGATCCAAGGAAACCCAAAGATATGCTGGACAAATACGCACGTGTGGTGAGGCTGATGGTGGAAATTGAGCGTGAAGTAGCTGGAGTTGACCGTGCCACAGTGCTCAGTCGTGATCCGCTAGAAGAAACTGCTCAGGTCCACAAACGGAACCTGCCAGTGCCCACGGATGACCAGCTACAGCTTATCGTGAAACTGACAGAGGAAATTGCAAACCATCGGCGTATTGCGCACAGTAGCGCTCTTGCTAATGGATCGCCTGCAGCTATGAATCCGTACCCGCCGTTGCCCCCACCTAGAGATAGCAACGGTGGCGGTTCCGGCGATGCTGACGCCGATAGTCGATTCCGCGATTTTTCACGTTTCCAGCAACATCTGCTGACACCCAAGGAGGACTTTGATTCCATGCTGCTCACACATCCTTCAGGTGACGACTATGAACAAGATGAACGGCTGTCCATTCTTGAGGAGGAGGACACGGACAACCAACCAACCAGCATCTTCAGTGAGTCTCTGCGCCGCATGAGCCTAACGGATAAATCCTTGTTGGCAAAACATTTCGCTGACGAATGCGATTTTGTTGAGCAAATCACGGACATTGCCGAAGCTCTGCGCTTCGTACCGTCCATTCAGGACCGGAAGAAACACCTGCCATCATATTTGGAGAAGTTACATCTTCCTCCCATGGCGTATGTGCCATTGGTGAAGGCAACGGATCCATTCGAACGTATTGTACGGATACCTACGAAGGAAGGCACCGCTTTCTCGACCAAGGCTCGTGTTCCAATACTGCTGATCTTCGAGGTCATTCGTGGCAACCCGTTTAGCGATGACCAACCACAAGACTCCTCGCTTCCAGAATCGCCACGCCCTCTCTCAAGACGAAATGCGAATGGAAACGGTGCTTTGGAGTCTTCTGAGGTCAACTACATTGACGACGATGAAATTGGAGAGCTCATTGGTCATCAAGCAAGTGAAGCTTTTGCTGGAGAGCCTGATGATGTGGAGGAGGTTCAAGCGGAAATTGTTATCCCGCCTTCTGTTGCTCCAGAACCATATCAAACACCAGTTGCTGCTGTTCGACGAGCCCCGCTGCCTGAGACGCCAATTGATGTACCCGATATCGTTTCTACACCATCGACTGTGCCTTCGATGCTAATAGATAGCATAATGCACGTTGCTGTGGATGGGACGGCGGGAACACCTTCGGCACCACTGGAAATGGATTTGGCCACAGGGAATTTGACCGCAGAGGCTATGGAGCGCGAAAAAGCACGCCGTCGAGATTTTGAGGCGGCGTTTGGCGAATCGTGGAGCTCTAAACGTGCCAGACTGTGCGCAGCATCACCCTACGGCCACCTTCCTGGGTGGGACATTGTGTCAATGATTGGCAAAAGTAACGATGATCTTCGACAGGAGGTGTTTACGTTGCAACTGATTCAAAAGTTTGTTGAGATTTTCAGAGGAGCACATCTACCAATGTGGGTGAAGAGGTATCGCATTATCGCTACGAGCTCGTCCACAGGACTCATTGAGACCCTGATCAACGCTATTTCTTTGGATGGGTTGAAAAAGCGCGAAGGATATGTGTCGCTACTTCATCACTTTGAAAAGTCTTACGGCCCGCCGGATTCACATCGGTTCAAGGAAGCACGACGGAAGTATATCCAGTCCATGGCAGGATACTCGCTCGTGTGCTACTTCCTTCAAATTAAGGATCGACATAATGGCAATATTATGCTGGACAACGAAGGCCATATCATTCACATTGATTACGGTTTCTTGCTTGGTATCGCTCCGGGTGGGATGCTTAGCATTGAGACGGCGCCGTTCAAGCTGACGGCCGAGATGGTTGAGACAATGGGAGGTCAGGATTCCGAGGGCTTCAAGGAGTACGTTACGCTTTGCACGCGTGGTTTCCTTGCGTGTCAACAGCACTGTGACGAGATCTGTGACCTCGTTGATGTTATGTCGCGTCAGTCGCCGTACCCGTGCTTCCTGGGCATTGACGCTGATTATATTTTATTGCGCCTGCGCTCACGCTTCAAGCTGTCGTTATCAAAGCAAGAAACTGTGGCGCACGTGCTGTCACTCATCCGCAAGAGCAACAACAACTACAGCACTCGCCAGTACGACAATTTCCAGCGCATGACCAACGGCATTCTTCCTTAGAGATGGCAACAAAGCCAACAAGAACCAGTGCTTAGAAGGAGAGCTGAGTAGTGTACAGGTAGATTCCAATCCAGTCGACAAGACAGTAAAGAGAGATAACGACTCAAGAAAGGAGTTTACAAAAGGAAAATTACGATGTAGACTTAATTTCGCGTTTCAGCTCGGGAAAAACTTTACTATGCGGCAAAGTAGCTCCTGAAGCCTTCACGCTTGCGCAGCATACACCTCCGCGTGAATCCAGTGTGGAGAACAGCGAGTGCCACGATGATGACGGCACCAGCAAGAGCAACTTTCGTTCCCGTGGAAGCGTCGGAGATGTTGGTAAGCGACGGCCCGGAGTCTTCCACAACAAGCAGGTTGAAGTACACAGCTGCGACGAGCGAGATGACAGCAATGATTCCCCAAATGACACCCCAGCACCGACTGGAAGTGTGCGTCATCTTGGCAAACACGGACGCGTCGCTCTCGTTCACGCGGCGCGAGATGAGGTCGTCCCAGATGTCGTACACGGAGAAGAGGCAACTCATGACGCCTACGAAGAGCGTCACATACTGCAGTGCGTGGAAAGTGGTCCAAATGTTGAGTGCCAGCAAGCCCGCGAGCAGCAGAATGAAGCAAAAGTTTAAGATCCGCAGGTAGTTGTTGTGAGCGTAGAAGATGAAGACCAATGAGTGCCAGCAAGCCCGCGAGCAGCAGAATGAAGCAAAAGTTTAAGATCCGCAGGTAGTTGTTATGCGCGTAGAAGATGAAGACCAGTAGGAAGAAAATGAGGACACCGGCTGCCACCTCCGACGCCGTCTCGTCAGCGCTCGCGATCGTCAGTCCCATGCCCCACACCGCTGATCCAAGGTATCCCTGCAGTCAGCAGCAGTAGGAATTGGTTAGCTCTCACTTTTATAGCACAAATACATACTGGACGTACAGCTGGGAGGATAACCCACTGCAGGCCGCCGACAGTCTTAGTCACACCGCCTTCATCCGGGTGAACCTCCATCCCTTTAACCTATTAAGACAATAACCCATCAGTTTAACATATAACCGAGTCACAAAAGGTCCGAATTTCTTACACTGCCACAGGTTAGCCACGCAGCTGTCGCATGGCCCAATTCGTGCAAGAAGACGGTTCTGCGACAATACAAGGCAGTTTGTTAGCTACATATACAGCGAGCACCTCAGCTACTGAAAAGGAATAAAGCACGCGTTCCGTACAATATTTTAAATGGGTGAAGGATCGACACGCGCCATCTGAAGTGAAAAGAAGGAGGTTAGACATTAAGCTGTTTGGAGATGACTTATTTTAATGGAAGTCCGTACAGTTTAAAGATGGCGACGGCGTAGCAGATGATGAGGAAGATGGACAGGAACTGCTTGTCGTTGCAACACTCGAGCGACCAATCGATGCTCATGGCAGAGGATAAACTTGAGCAGCGCCGTTGGACAGCACTGTAAGTTTAGGAATGAAGTAAGAGCCATAATGTCGGAAACATACGCGACATGATTGGATGAAAAGGTACCCACATGGTACAAAGCAAGTCACAGCTGAGATGGATTTTTTTCATGAGCGTCATA
>JAIKVB010000160.1:0-38833 GCA_024679045.1 Phytophthora brassicae | reverse complement strand
TATGTCGCTTGCCGAGACCGGTTACAATTTTGGGTCCAATCACTTCTGACGAGTACAATAATAGCCTAAGGGGAATGTCCTGTTAGTAATACATGTAGGACATTCCCATAGCAAGTCCAATCAGCAGTGAGGAGGCTGGAATCCAGCCTCCTCACTTCAGCCTGGATGGCTGGCTGAACACTCACTTCAGATTGTTCACCTTACCACCCAAGCTTCCAGTTACAATAAACCAAGATGCGTGCCTGTTTGTACGTTGTTGCCCTCACAGCTGCGGTTGGTATCTTCGAAAGTACCAGTGCTAAGACTTCGACGACTACATACCTCGGGCAAGCCACGACATTAACCGACATTGGCGACTCAACTCGCGTACTTCCCTCAAGTAATGAAGATAAGAGGTTTTTGAGAATCCGTGACCCGGCTGACGAGGTTGAAAATGAGGACGTGACGGATGCGACACCCGAAACATTTCTGCCGACGCACGGGGGAGAAGACGTGGAGGAAAGCAGGCTCTTCGGCTTTTTGAAGAAAAAAGCCTTGGCGGACGAAACCGTATCACGTATGATTCAAAAAGATATGAGGCCCGATAAAATCCTTGGAAGAATGGGCGTGAAGCCTTCATTCGTGACGCCAGGTGGCCAAAAGGTGTACTCGGCGTTCAACCCGGAGTACCAGCGCTATACTCAATTGTTAAAAGACATGGATCTGACGGTAAGAAAAAGGCTTTAAAATTAAAAGAGACTTGATAATACCTGCAATTTCAACGCACCGCATCTATTTCTCAACTTCTTTCAGTGTTATACCGAGTATAACGGACTTTTGCCAAATGATGGCACTATTTCGATAATATAGTCAAACGATGACGACATCGCCAAATGGTGGCACTCTGCTAATTTTGATGGCAGCTTAATGCACCCTTACTCTTCGATTGTACTCGGCTCGTGGTTAGTACACGTGCGGACGTTGTGGCCGAAGCTACCACAGTTTCCACTGAGAGATCACCCCGAAGCTCAAGGCCGTTTACCTGCTGCGTGAGGCAGCCTGCGGCGTTCACCGGGACGAAAAGGGGTTTTCTGCCTTGGTGGCTTTCCCCTCAGAGTAACACAACCTCTAGCTAACGAATTTAAGATCACACTTTACATTTGGCCGCCAAACACTTAAGACTACCCGTCCTCCTCCACAAGACTACTTCTTCTGAAGCTAGTTCTACGCACAAGCACTGCGTGTACCGTGAGAGAGATCTCCTATCCACAGCGTCGTATCTTGGCGGTTGAACTACTCGGTGTTTATGAGCTATCGGGTCCGCGAAACTATCGTAGAGGCTAGTATGGGCTGTTATGAAGATGGCTGCCAGCGGCTCGAGTCGCTGTTGAGATTATTTTGCGAGCTGAATCCTGGAGCTCAAATGGCGTTTGAAGTCGACAGTGAAAGCCACTTTCATAGGGCCTTCTTTTCAACCCTGTCGATATCTACAACGTCGAGCAAGGTAACAACATCAAACTTCCGGCTCAATCGTCGGTACCGAAAGACACCACTGCACTTGAACCAGTACCAACCGTGAAAAAGGTCCGAAGTCAAAAGAAACGTATTGCAAGTGGTGGGGAAACACCGAGTAGTTCAACCGCCAAGATACGACGCTGTGGAAACTGTGGTAGCTTCGGCCACAACGTCCGCACGTGTACTAACCACGAGCCGAGTACAATCGAAGAGTAAGGGTGCATTAAGCTGAGTGCCATCAAAATTAGCAGAGTGCCATCATTTGGCGAAGTCGTCATCGTTTGACTATATTGTCGAAATAGTGCCATCATTTGGCAAAAGTCATTTTCTTGACCGTAAGATTTAAAGCCTGACGTCCTTTCGCAGTCAAAGTTTGTGATAATTTGAGTTCGAATGCGGAATGGTGAATGACGGCGCATGGCGGGTGAAAAGGCGACCGCTGCTGCTGTCATCCCCGCTAGCTCCAGGACCACCTCGCGTCTCTGTCAACCAAGAAGCTGCGAAGGTCGCTACTACCAGGACCAGCAGCGCCAAGGCACATTCAAGAAACTTGGCCAAGTTGCAATCGCACCTTCCGCGTGAAGTTATTTTCTTTGACCCTCGACGACGCGTGTACCATTCGCACGTCAACCTCAGTGGCTGGTGCGTCACTGATGCATCAATACAGCAGCTTCAATTGACATCATCGGACAGGTCTTCGGTAAACACTGGTCAGAACAGGAGGAACCCGGCCACGTCTTCGTTTCATACACTTTCAGTAGATGGAACTGCTCACATCTCCGTTCGAGGACTTCAACTGCTGTTTGAAGCATCAGTCGAAGCTGGCGGAACGCTCCGCATTCTCCGTTTAGCGCAGTGTCAATTGCTCTCACGTGGAGGTGGAGAACTACTAAACGGAACCAGTCTACCACGTACATTGACCGAGCTGGATGTTTCCTCTTGTGAATGGGTAGACGACCAGTTTTTGCGTACATTAGCTCGCCATTGCTCTGCGTTAACACGAGTATCGCTCACACGCTGCCGACGCATCACGGACTACGGCGTTGCCGCGTTTGGTGAAAGTTACGCGTCCTCTCTTACCAGTTTGGATGTGAGCTTTTGTACCAAGCTCACTGATACAGCACTGCTCGCTGTACTCGTCGGCTCCTCGTCACTGGCCTCAGTTCTGGGGACTGCACCAACCACAACATCATCAGCTACGGCTCGAACTCGTGTTCTCAATGCCGCTGGATTGCCGTTAGTTGACGGTCTCACGCTTCTTGGTCTGCGAGGTCCCTGTGTGTCACGCCTTGAGACTTTGGACATGTCCGGGTGCTCCGTACTTCGAGTTGCTGCACTTGAGCGACTGGCACAGGTACGAGCTTTGACTCGCCTGTCAAAGCTGGACCTTTCTCGCTGTTCACTAGTAGATGACCAAGTTTTGAAAGCTTTAGGCGTAGCTTGTCCTCTGTTAGCAACACTGCAGCTCGCCTTTTGTTCTAGAATTACTGATATTGGCATTCAGCTTCTTGTTGGGGAAATTGCAGCATCCGCTGCAGCTCGTGGTGAAGAAATCAGCCAGACGACTGGCTTGGAGGAACATGAAGCACTTGATGAAAGGGCATGTACAATTACTGGTGAGCGCGGCTGTCGGCAGCTCACAAGTCTCGATATTACTGGCTGTTTCCAGGTCACAAGTCGTGGAGTATCTGTGCTCGGGACAAGGTGTTCGCAACTTCAGTCGGTGACACTCGATGGAGTGCGGAGATTAAACTCGTCTGGTATCTCTGAGCTGCTTCATGGATGCTCGAAATTGCGTGCTTTACGATGGAGTGGCATTCTTGTGCGTAGTAGTCAAGAAGAAGCTGAAATTCCAGGAGCTTGTGCTGCTTTTTTCTCCGTTCCTCACCTTAGTGATGCAACGTTCGCCATGCTGACCGGCAGTGCTGCAAAGTCACTAAAAACGCTTCATATTGGCACAACGCAGTGCGATACGGTCAGTTTTGCTTCAGCACTACTACTAGCTTGGAAGACTTTAACAACCCCCTCGCGCTTAACAGAACTAGACGTGACATCTCTCGCGACGGACGCTCTTTGTGAAGCTCTCGGTGTTTGTTGCACCAATCTGCGCGTACTTCGTCTCAGTCGTTCTCGATACTTTTCCCCCACAAGTTTCCTCGCTGTGCTTCACGGATGTCCAAAGTTGCGCGTACTTGAACTAGAAAGCTGTGAGCAAATTTGCGATGAAAGCTTGGTGGCAATCGCCCATTCTTCGTGCTGTTCGCGGCTAGAAACGCTCGTGTTGTCAAACGACTGGCAGGTCACAGACGTTGGGATAGCAGCGTTGATACGTTCAGCTACAAGTCTATACCGACTTGATGTACGTCACTGTCCAGAAATCTCCTTGTCAGTTTTGCAGACTTTAGCTGCTGCGCGTGGTCATCTCAGTGAAGCTACTCGTGATGGTTTGACGCCAAGACATCCCAATATTGTCGATTTCTTGCGTCGTGAGCACAAACGTCGAGCTGCAGCACGACGCATCACTCGTTGGTTGCGGTGCAAATTAGACGCTCGAGTGAGTGCAAAGTCCACACTAGAGCGTGCTCTAACATACTTTCGTCGACAAAAGACTGCAGCAACACGTATCCAGTGTTGGTATCGTTACAAGTCGACCGAGCGCAAACAGCATCAGATGATTGCCGAAGCGAGACGATTACGCGCTGAACAGTGCAAAATGTACTGGAGGTGGATTCAAGCGCTGTGTGTGCTATGTCGGCAACTACGTACATTCGTCCGCAAATTGGCAGTCGCACGACAGCGAGCTGCGCTTGAGAAAGCCGAAGAACTTCGTTTACAGCGTGAAAAAGCGGCCACGAACATTCAGCGCATTTCTCGTGGATGGTTAGGAAGAAGGAGAGTTGTTGAGTGTCGACTCGCTCGAGAACTCCTTAATAAACAACGAGAACAAGCAGCTACAAATGTTCAACGATTGTTCCGAGGACACCGAGCGCGGAAAAATTCTGTGAAGCTGCGAAACGAACTTGATGAGGAGATGTACAAGACCATAATGCTCGTCACTGACCATTTCTTGTCTGGGATGCAAATTCAGCGAGTAGCAAGGGGGTTTCTGGGGCGTCAAGATGCAAAACGTCGTGCTATAGCTGCGTACGAGCTGTTTCAATTGAAGATAACTCGAGCAAAGCAGATTCAGAGAGCGTACCGAGCGAATATTGCACGCGTGGCACTGCGAAGAATGCTGTTTCGTGGAGCTACAGGTGCGTACGAGCTGTTTCAATTGAAGATAACTCGAGCAAAGCAGATTCAGAGAGCGTACCGAGCGCATATTGCACGCGTGGCACTGCGAAGAATGCTGTTTCGTGGAGCTACAGCAGTGCAAAAAGTGTTCCGGGGATTTCGCGGACGAGGTGAAGCTCGAAGAATTGTAGTTTTGCGTGCCTACGCTAGAAGTCCCAAAATTCTCCTCCTCATGAAGAACTCCATCTATACACGAGATCTGGCAGTGGTCTGGAAAAACAAACGTGATGCAGGTATAGTTGTTGCGTTAGCATTGCAACGTAGGTACCGAGGGTTTTGCGGACGACGAGAAGCACGTTTGATTTTGGCACGGAAGCGACAACGCTGGTACTTGGAAGATATTGGGGCGCGCGTGATTCAACACTTCTTTCGCAGTATCATGTTCGTATCCCATTCAACACTGATAAGGCTCGCTTGCCAACTGATCTCGGTTTGAAAATTGTTATGTATGCAGTATTTTAATACGACTGGCCAGGTTTGAAGCAATGCTGTGTCTGCGGAGACATAGCGCTACTAAGATCCAGGCGACGTGGCGAATGTGGCTTGCCAAAGCATCAGCAGCAGCTCGACGGCTACGAAATGATCGTCATCGACAGCACAGAGCGATGATGGAAGCAATCGCATCTCCACAGCAGGATCGCAGATTGTTTCTGTATCGAGGTGCCGCTCACTCGATTGTAGGTTTTTATCGTGCGTCACTGGCAGCGCGTGGGTGGCAAAGACCGAGTTACATCCGACTGCTACATCATTCAGCAATTCGTATCCAGTCATTTATTCGCGGGTGCTTTGGTCGAATGTACACCAAATGGTTTCTAGATGAACTCACTCAAGCAGCAGCCATGGTACAGCGAGTGTGGCGAGGTAAATTAGGTAAGAAAATGTGGCGTTTGCTTATGGATGAACGAAAACAACTGCGTCGAGTGCAGGAAGAAAACGACCGAGCAGCTTTAATAGCGCAGAAGCAGACAGCACATCACGCACTTGAAGCGTTTGAGCGTGAAACGAGGTTTGCTATCGTACTTCAGCGCTGGTTCCAAACACTGAAGAACCGGCAGATTTTCCGTTCGACTCGCGAGCTACGGGCTCGAGAAGCCCGTACTCGAGCGGAAAACAAGGTGAAAGAAGTACTTCGTCTCACAACCGGAAGTGTTGTTTTTCAAGCGCGAGTGTGGCGTGACTGTGTTGATCGAAAGGCGGAGCTCGCGGCTCTAGAAGAAGATGATTGTGTAGCGATGGAAAAAGATGTCGTGGAGCTTAAACTAGCATGTATCGAGGCTCATGCCGGCTCCGCTCAAGCATCTAAGGAGTTTGCTGAGTTGTCGAAGCGCAAAAATGAGTTTGAGCGCTCTCGAGCTCGTCGAAAGAAGGCCACGGAGGGTGTGAAGCAACGTATACAGCCTTTTGCTGTGCGTGCCAAGCAGCTTACATTGGAGAGTGCTCGTGAGCTAAACGCAACTCGGCAATTGCAAATGGAATTGCGCCGCGTGCGCACAGAACTGCAAAAGTTTCACACCAATTTGCGTGAGCGATTGCCAATTGAGCCGCTGTTGTTGAGCTCAGACGTGGAGTCGTTGTTGGCAGGGCTAACAGGTCAGGACATGTCCGATACTGAAAGTAATTTGTGACTGAAAGCAATACGAGGGTAATTTACTCATAGAGAAGAGAATCGATTACACTTGCTGTCAGTGTTCGGTTCTCTTTAAGTTGCCACTCATGAAAAACCTTATACGTTATCAGGGCTTGCTAGCTCTCATCGATTCCGGTGATGTTAAGCAGTCAATTTGAGTCCGAACGCGGAATGGTGAATGGCGGCTCTTGGTGGGCAAAAAGCGATCACAAAGCATTGTGGAAGGGCGCCCCAAAGCGTCAGTCTCCAAATCTTTTGGTCATGAAAAGCTTCAACGTGGCTCGCACAATGAATTTGCTGTTACTCTTTGCCGTGATGGTTAGCTCTGTAGCAGCGGTAGCAAGGATGATACCGGACTCTACAGCGCAGGTGATCGCTGCACCGGACAAAGGGGACGAGCTTGAGGAGAGAGCGTATGTGGAGGAGCAGCAAGAACTCGAGGTGGAAATCGACACGCGTGATCCAAATGCTACCATTAACACGGACATCTACAGGTGAATCATTTTAAAACTTGCTTCGTGTGAGATGTCGTTTGCTTACACTGATGAGGACTTGCCACAGCTCCGTCGAGCCCACCGATTACGTTATCGGACTACTGCTGGATCCTTGTCGCAATCGCGCTGTTGACTGCTGTGTTGACCGCTTCGGAGAACCTGCATACGTGGACTTATCCGCCACATTTGCCGAGAAAATCTCCCTCGTGGACGAGTCTGGTGCAATGCTGGACGTGTCAGTCAGTCGAATTGGAGACCGCCCTTCGATCTTCGATCAGAATTGCTACATTGATGATGATCTAGTTCCGTACCGTCTTCAAAAAACTTTGAGTGCTAGTGGACTGACCGTCACAAAGAATTACACCAACTCGGGTTGTATCGTCAGTCAGTCGAATTGGAGACCGCCCTTCGATCTTCGATCAGAATTGCTACATTGATGATGATTTAGTTCCGTACCGTCTTCAAAAGACTTTGAGTGCTAGTGGACTGACCGTCACAAAGAATTACACCAACTCGGGTTGTATGGGCCGCCTACGAGCATTAGTACCAATGTCTGAAGTGGTGCGACCAGCTTGCTGGGACTACAATGACTCCATCAACGCACTCTCATCTTGCTACAATATTGATGGTCGCAAGCGGGAGACTTGTGTGGCGGTTGGTTTCATGCAGAACAGCTATATTGTCCAGTGTGGCGGAGCGTTCGCGCTCTCGAATCATTGTGGCACATTCCTTGAGCTGCATGAACCAGGAAATGAACTCATTTTGAGCCAAACGAGGCTGCTAGGACAGTACCCAAACGGATTTCGCACTACAACTCTGCCACTTTTTTACCATGGAGATCGGACTCGGACCATTTGCATGGGTGACTACGAAATCTGGTGGGTCCAGCGAACGCGGTACAACTTCATTGTTCAGAAGAGAAAAAAGTTTCATGTTACGACTCCGCAATGCGACTTCGACTTCGCCACGAACAAATACAAAAACTATCACAGAATCCCATGATACCATGAGAATGAAGTATCATAGAAGGAAATGAACGCTTTTGAAAGTTGCCATCGTTGAAAGTCCAACACAAGATCACGCTAGCCAGCCGTCCGAGGGTAGCACCTTTGACGGTGGCACAGAGTATCGTTTGGACGGTGAGTACATCGCCCCACTATCACAAAATGGGTTTACTCGACGCATGGATACCGTACACAGCTCACACGTTTGTGCGTCAGGCTGATTTCGAAACCCACATGCCGTGCACCGGAGTAAACTCTGAAATTCAACCGAAGCTGGGTTCTGTGCAGCACATATCTCGCACGTCGCCGTGACTCTTGTCTGTTGATGGAAACATACAGGGCATTTCCACCCACAAGCTTCTCCTTCACCACGTTTAAACGGAGCTCGCCGAAGTTGCGGTTGTGGTGGTCTTACATTATTGTCAATGTCAAGCACCGGCAAATTTAGTTTGAGAACCTAAATTCACACAAGCACGTGAATTAAACACAGCTAAATCTAACAAGCACTGTCGCCATAAAATGCTGGGAACGCACCTCAGAGTCATTCCCTCTTGCCGTTTCCACTGTTACCTTTTCTACCGCGCCACCATGACCAGTTTGTGTTTGTGGTGGAGCAGCAGGCTGCACTGCTTTGGCATTAAACTGAGAGTGTGTAGGATGAGCAGTTCGATGTACAGGGTGTACTCGTGGAAACGGTGATGTAGGCCTTAGAGAAACACCAACAACCTGACAGAAATCGACGTAGTCAAATTTGTCATCGGACACAGCGGTGAATCGCGAGATCACTGTTGTAGCCACATCTGGAGGCAAGAAAATGTCGAGTTTCCTCATAACTGCGCTGAATGCATCCACGGAAACGAAACCAGTAAACCTGATATCGTAGGGTTCAAAGCTCTGTTGAAGCCTTTTTGCGTCGACCTGCCGCATATGTAGAAGATCCGAAAAGAATTGCGTCACAAAGTTATCAGTGCGCTTTGCTTCCTCAAACGAAATTGAAGGATGTGTGAACTCTTTCTGCGCTCTCGGATGGCCTGGATCTGGATGGTAAGTACGATTCACAGCTACAGGACTTGGAACTTGAGCTGTGGGTAACAAATTTTCTGAATAATCAGGTGGTCGGTCAAATTGCAGAATGGTGGTGTTTGTGGGTCGCAGCTTTCGTGGTCGATGCTGGCGATCCGGACCCATCTGCCGAACTAGAATGCTGTAGTTGATTTGCGCTGATTTTGGATCTCCAAGAGCAGATTTCACTTCGTCCAACTCGACTTCTGATAACTTGCATCCCATCAGGCGAAGCACGGTTTGAAACTCTAGCAATGTAAGTTTTCCGGTTTTCGCAACATCACACTTTTCAAGCAGTCGTCGCCCGCTGATATTGTGTTGAGCTGCTGCAAGGAAGCAGCGATAAATCTTTTTCGCGAGTACAGTGTCGAGTGTCGGAGGCACATCAGTAGGTGGTGCAATAGGCTTCACTTCGACAGGAGGTGTGGGAGTAGGTGTATCTGCTGGTGCTTTCTCTTTTGGTGGGCCAATCGCAGCATTAATTTGGTCGTCGATGGCTGCAAAGAACGGCTGGACTTCGTAAAGCGTCCTGCCATAATGCTCGGTTTTAAAGCAAGCAAGGAGTTTGTCGACATCCTTGTTGCGCAACCTTAGCGCAAAGTTCATTAACAGCTTGTAAATCTTTTTCTCGCTGATGGCCTCTTTTTTCTTTGCGGACATTTCTTTGCTTAGCGTAGTCAACAATACTTTGAGCGCCTCGAGCTCTGTCGGGGTTTTATGAGTGTGTTGAATTGCTAAAAGCAGTATCGACCCAACTGCCTTCGAAACCTTGACTGTTCTTCGCTCTTCTTCGTCACTGCTACAAGAAAGCTCTCCATCACTTTCACTGCTACTGGATTCGCTTTCAGCG
Source organism: Phytophthora brassicae (assembly GCA_024679045.1). Lineage (NCBI taxonomy): Eukaryota > Oomycota > Peronosporomycetes > Peronosporales > Peronosporaceae > Phytophthora > Phytophthora brassicae. The sequence goes on along the minus strand of JAIKVB010000160.1, from coordinate 29,008 downwards.
CTAGATAGTGCTGCCCTTTCCTGCGCCTTCGCCACATCTCCGAGGAAAGTCTCATAGTTAACCAATGCCCCCTCGTCACTTGCTGTAGTATAGGCCTGCACAAGGAGCTCGATATCCATATCCTTCATGCTGTAGACGACACGCTGAATCACCAACCGGTCCAAAAACTTATCAATGACTTTCTCGAACACTCGAGTTTTCACCCTAGCTTCGTTGGCTTTTACACGGTATTTACTGAAGTATTTGGCGAAAGGGAATGGCGTGCGCAAGGACCAATTCAGCTTGCCAATTTGGTTCAACACAGGAGCATGTGGACGTTCGTCCTTTTCCAGCTTCACTGAGCTAGCTAAAGCCAAACTTGCAGACGAATCCTTCGCCGGTAACCCTGGACTTGGAGACGCGGGGTTCTGAGAAACTTGTGTGGGTGATGTAGGCACGCCATCATTTATTAAAGCTTTTGTGGCCGACGGTAGCAATGGAGCACTCGAAATCTTTTCCACAAGTAGGTTCGGTTTTTCATCCGCATACTTGGCAAACGTAACAAATTCGGCATAGGATACTGCTCCATCACCGTTCGTGTCCAAGAACTGCAAAAGAAGTTGTTCATCTTCTGAACTGAGAAAGTGTCGGAATCCAGCCCTTTGGAGCAGTTGTAAAAACTCACTGTGAGAAAGGAACCCGCTTGAGTCTGAATCGAGCTCCGAGAAGAGACTAAATAAACGAGCGCCAGCATCTTTCCCGGTCGACAAGAATGATTGAAGTTCTCCTAGAAGTCTGTCAATATGACTATCAAGTACTCCAGAATTGCCTGCAAAGAAGGCACTCGGACCCTTGGATAAAAAATTGTGGAACAGTGCAACATTGAATCCTGAGTTTTGATGCAGCTGGAAGCAGCTCATCATAGACTCAAGCTCTTCGCGTAAATATGGATGATGCACTCCTGCAGCCCAAAGAACATCTTTAAAGTCGTCGATAGAGATAAAAACGCACTTGACAGAGTCTTTTTCAATGCCGAAAGCTCGACAAACGTCGAAACTGTGGCCGCTTGCTTCGGCTTCTTTTTGTACTTTATTGTATTGCTGATGTAACGTTTTCAGCAAACTAAGGATCTCCAACGGTGGCGACTCCATCAACTGCTGCACTTCCCCGCTTTGCTGACACTTTTGAACGATTGCTTCGCAAAACAGTAGGTATTGAACATCTCCAGCGATATTATCATCCCCCGCGAATTCCTTCACCAGAATCTCCAGATCTGTTTTTGGCACATCAACACTCATTTCTTTGAGTGTCTCAACAAAACGACCTGCCGGAACCAAACCTGTGGTGTCCTTATCGATAATTCCAAACATCCGCTTGAGCGATCCGCAATATGCTCCGACATTTTCGCTGGTAAGCCGCTCGTTGATTATTATGTCTTCTAAAATGCGCTGCAGAGTGGGATCTGGTAGGACTGCTATGTTGAGTCGCCTGCTTGATGACGATGATGACTCGGCAAGGTTAAAGCGTAGAAACTCCTCAAAATTAATCGCACCAGATAGGTTAGGATCAAAGCGCCGCATCAAACCCTTGACCTCCTGATCTCCTAGGTACTTATCCACACCAAGCTCGCGGATTGCTACTTCGAACTCGGACAATACAATTTCTCCAGTGTTGTCCTTGTCAAAGAGCCGGAATGGTATCATGTAGTCGAATTTTCCATCCGGGGTTTTGGCACACCGCTTAAGTTCATCGCGAAGAAGCTTCACGCCTTCAATAAACTGTGGGCTATCGTAATGCGTGACAAATTCACTTTTCATGTTTCTGCGGTCCTGATTTTCTCGAATCACGGCCAAGAAGCGGTCAAGCAATACTGCACCACCCCCACCACAATTTGCCCCCGTCCACTGAACTACGTACGCAAGGTCTTTCAAGTCGACCTGCCGCGTGGATTTTTCGACAGCTAAGGCGTTTAACTGCTGGGAGAAATTCGTGAGTGGCAGTTTGCCATTGGCTTCGATGTTGAGACGGTTGTAAATTTCATCGATGTTAGACTTTACAGGCCCAGAACCAACGAGCTTTTTCAACTCGTAAACCAATGTTGAGCTGTATATCACCATTTAAGTGAATCCAAGGTTAGCATATCTATTCATCTATTATGCACAGAAATCTATCATATATCGCATGAACGTACATTTTCTTAGGCACGTGATTGACGAACGCATGAAAGGATACCTGGTTCACCTCCCCGTTCGTTGCTGGAGCCATCAGTACTTGAAGAAGATGAATCTGCTCCGCACTCAGTCGTATCCTGCGCTGTCGTAAAATATGGTTAATAATCTCAGAATCAAGCCGACCGTGTTTAGGTTTCAGCATACGCCAGGCAGACATCGAGTCGATATTGCCGTCTTTTGCTAGCTTCTTGTTCTGCTTTTCAAGAGCCCAGGTTCGGAATTCATCTGCTGCTTCTGCGATTCGAGCTGCAGCTCTAGCTGATGCGTCACATATACCAGTAATGTAGCTCAAGAAGTCGGAATAGTCCACGACGCCGTCCTTGTTAACATCAAAACGTTGAATAACTTTACCGAGTTCACTGTTCGTGAAGCTCAGCTGGTTGGTCGCAAATATGCGCTGAAAATCGGATCGGCTGAGCTTTCCGTCTCCCAGTGTGTTGTAAGACTGAAAAATCAACCTGTAGTTTGGAACGTGATAACCAAATCGCGTTGTCATTGTACGCTGCAACGAGTTTACAACCCCATCACTAAAAGGTGCATGGCAAAGATTGTTTAATTAGATGCATTCGTTGTTGGGCAAGAGAAAGATAATCGTACATTTCAAAATCCGTCAGCTCTAGAAACTGTGCAAACGTGCCGACGTGAATGACTTTCGCTCCAAAAGGATTGATCCGCTCCCAAACAAGGCGGAAATCCTGTCAGTAGAGTCACATCACACAGTTACTTCAAGTACTATGAAATCACAACATGCTAGGTATACATCACCTTTTTATCCATTTTGATACCAAACGTCTCAATCCCGGTCAGTACGGCCTGCTTGGTAATGGCTCGCAGCTTCTTCGGATCAAACTCCTCAAACAGGCGATTAAAGTTTAGCGAGCAATCCTGATCGATTGGACAGTTCCGCCGTAATGTTTTCCGTACTTGAGCCTCCAATTCATCGATATGGTGGTGAAGATTTGCCCGAGATCGCGGTGATGCGATAGTAAGGTCGATATGAAGAGGTTCAACGAGGTCATGATTTGACAATGTGCGACGCCGTCGCAACCACAAGAAGACACCATGCTTAGGATTTTTCTCGTTTAGATTCCCGGGAACCAGTTTAAATCCGCGGTGGCGCGGAAGCCACAGCCGTGCAGTGTTCTTATCACTTAAGTCTCCGCTCGTTAATGACACATCAATCAGTTCGTTCGTCATAGGGATACCCGATGGTACTAAGCTTGTCCAAATGTACTTGTGCTTCCCAAAGGACCCGTTCCGATTTATATCTTGCTGCAGGCATGTATAACCTTTAGACACCAGCTCCGTGTCCCGTGAGCTCGCAGCGTATCTAATATTGGAGATGGCAGACTTGCCATCCTCTTTCGGGGCTCTCCGAAACCACAGATGCATAGGACTGGTATTGCTCTCATCCTGTAGTTTTGGGAGCAGTTGGATATAGCTATCTCTTCGTAGTGTAGCTTCTTCGACGCTGTTTGTCGACATCTTAATATCGACCACACCGTTCTCTCGATGGGGGTGTACAAGCTCCTCGGCTGCCCTTTCATCCTTGAGAAGCAACTCGAGGTCATGCACTTTTACCATACCATCTTTGTCGGAGTCCATAAGATCCATCACAAATGAGAGTTCCTGTGCAAACACGAATCCGATCAATAAACGATATATGTTTGCTAGAAAAACTAGCTACCATAAAGCAACTGAAACGTACGCCAGTTGTTAGTACAACGTCCAAGTCTCGCATAATAGCCGTGTGAAATAGCTCGGGAGCCATTGCTGTACCATCAGGAGGTGCCAGACGCTTAAACGTGTCTGCGATCTCATTGTCAGTCAAGTCCAAGCTCTTCAAATACTTCCGATACTTGTAAAGTACCAGCCGTCTGTCCCACCAAAACAGCAACAAAGCGACATCATTAGTTATGCTAACAGCCCACAACAACATTTCGTAACTCACAATTGCTCTTGGTCCAGTAGACAAAACTCTACAAAGTCTCTGTGCACGATCAGCTTCTGGTAGTCGCCTTCGATGCGATTAAAGAGCGCGTCCACTTGGTCGCTGGGGATGGTGCTTTCAAACGCCGGGTCGCTCGCTACGAGCTTACGGAACTCGTGCGCCTCCAGTACGAGCTGCGGCGCCTCCCCGTGCGCCGTCTTCTTGATCTTGGACGCGTGCTGCTGAGACCCGAACTTCTTCATGAGGTCTTTGAGGTAGTAGTAGATGCTGTTCTCGGCTCGCATGGACGCCGCCTTCTCGCGGAACACCTGGCGCGCATGGTGGCCGAGCAGGTCGTCCGAGTGTTTACAAAGCATATAGGCGCCCTCGCGTACGCCATCCAGCGTCAAGTTCATCAGGAACTCACCATGCTCCGCCATCTTCGTGCCTCTTGAATGCGGAATTGTGGAGTGATAGTCGACAACTTCAACGAAACTCCTACTGCGCTGTTATTGGTCAAAACACTTGTCCATTTTAATTTTAACTGTAAGCAAAGCACATTCTTCTTCAGCAAAAGAACGGGACACAATGGAACTAGATCATGCGGACGAGGAGAAGTTGTTGGAGAAGGTGCATCCCACTGGACGCCGCGACGAGCGAAAGGATCGCTTCTTTGCTCTAGCTTTTGCGTCGAATCTGGCCGTCGTAAGCTTAATCGCGGTACGGTCTCCATGGCGAATTTGTTTTATTCAGATGCCTCTAGACTCACGTAAATTGCTGCGTTTTCTTGTTTACTTGCAGCTTTTCTATGGTCTCCCGAATGTCTCGAGTATCTACTTTACCGCACACCATGAAGGTGGCTCGTCACACGGCCTCAAGATCTTCCTTATCTTCTTGGTGACGTCCTGCGTCGGCGGTGCCGTGTCGGCGCTGTGGCTGCAGATGCTGCAGAATCACGCTGAGCGCGTCATCTCCTGGACGCTGAAGGCCAGCATCGTAGCCTTCATTGTGGCGTCATTGGCCGCTTTCTACGACTCGGGCATGGCCGGCAAAGCCATCGGCTTTATTAACCTGTTCTTCGCCCTCACGGTCATCACTTACTACGCATCGGTGCGTCGATCGATCGCCTTCGCTGCGTCGAATTTGACGGCAGCATCACGTATCCTGCGCGTATTTCCTGGCGTTATTACCTCAGCGTACATGGCGCTGCTGGCGCAGGGTGTATGGGTCATGATCTGGGGTGCTGCGGTTGTGGGCGTGCTCGCCAAGGCGGTGGAGAACCTCCATGATTCGAGCTCGTTTGGTAACCTCTGTTTCTTCTTCATGCTACTAAGGTGCTTTATCTCTTAGAATCTTAAGAGTTTCGCTTTGAGCGCCGTGCTAACGATGTTTAATATTTGTTGCAGCTTTTACTGGTTCATGCAAGTTGCAAAGAATGTGGTGCACTGCGTTACCGCTGGTGCCGTCGGTGAGTGGTGGTTCGGTGCGCATGACGTGAATACAATCCAACGGGCACAAACCCGCGCGCTCACGACGTCTTTTGGGTCGATTTGTGTCGGGTCGCTGGTAATCGCTGCGCTAAACGCACTGCACACCCTGTTGTTGTCGACGCCGCGACGGAAGGCCAAGGGCAGCGCCAACGCCTGTCTAGAGTTCCTAGTCAAGTTGGTCATGCGCAACATGCAGTACTTTAACAAGTACGCATTCTGCCAGGTGGCACTGTACGGCAAAGACTTCCGACTAGCTGGCATGGACACCATGCAGCTATTCCGAGACCGGGGGTGGACGGCACTGCTGAATGACTCTCTCATCTCGACTGTCTTGGCGGTGGGGTGTCTGGTTGTTGGTACGTTTTCTTTTTACATGGGCTTGTTGAAGGTTTGGTCATTTATTAGGCCACGTCTAACAACGATCCATATATTGCACACAGGCACGGTGTCAGGCGTCATCGGGTCAGCGTGGCTGTACCTAACGCTGCGGTGCACGCCGGAGGAACTGGTTGAGCACCCGGGAGAATGCCGTACGTGGGATTGTGCTCTGCTTGAAAGGGAGTCCGTCGTGCTTGCTCATCTAACTACCGGTATTGGGGTCGCTGTCTGCAGAGACTTTCAACGTTTGTATCCTAACGTTCTTGGCCTGCGGATCCATTGGATACGCCATGTGCACGATCATGTCGTCGATTCTGGACTCGATTGTCGCCACGATCTTCGTCTGCTTCGCAGAGGTACGTTTTACATGTGGCAACCTGATGCTGGGGTGGCACCAGCTTTGGCAAGTGGCCGCTGGCAAGTGATCTGTCAGCCAGACGAGGATACATTCTGGTCGGAAACGGGCCATTCCAGCTGTGCCGCCAATTTCGCATGACTTCTGCCATGGCTAACCCACTTTGCTGCAAACAGGATCCGGCGGCATTGCAGCGTTCACACCCGGACGAGCACGCGCGTCTTGTGGAGGCCTGGAGCCGCCTCCAGCCGGACTTGCTGAGCTTTCCCACGCACATGGTGTAAGCATGTCACCCAAAAAATGATTCAAGGGTTCTTGGGTTGTTGTGCCACTATCGAAAGCTCCTTTTTCCTGCGTCGTGATTGGTTCGTGAATACTACAATGTATGTTGCGCATCTGAGTGGATGTCGCATCCGAAATATTACCTCAATTTGTCTCAAAATATTTCCTCAAGTCCGGTTCTACTTTTCTGACGATCAGCATATCCGTGTCACTTCCAGACTGACCGCCAGAGGCAACCGGTAGTCGCTTTTGCTGTTAACAATGGTCCAGCTCCTCCAGCGGCGCGTGGTGGACGAGATCTCGCGGTCGCTTGTGGAGATCACAGTGGATTCCAAGCGAGCACCGCTCGAGGCCCCGACGCCAAGGCAGTCGCCGCTGGCTGTACAGGTACTGCGCTTCCGCCCCGAGGTGAAGGAGGCGGCCACGTCGCTCAAGAGGACGCGCTTCGTGTACGAGATTGAGACGTGTCACCATCTCACAGGTGACGTCTTCCACGCCGAGCGCCGCTTCCGCGATTTTAAGCGCCTGCGTGAGGCGCTGCTGCTCGAGTGCCGCGACTGCCCTGACTGCCATCCGTTCGTGGAGAAACTCAAGCAGTCGTGTCTGCCTTCGCGGAAGATGGTCGTGCTGAACGCGAAGAAGTACGGCGCCTCTCGTATGCTGGAGCTAACGCACTTCTTGCGCGACCTTGTGTGTCTTGTGGGCGAGTATGCGCATTTCTGCATCCGTGACGGCCCGGACATCGACAAGTCCGTCGGGCTCTTTCTCGGCCTCGACTCGCTTAGCGAAGCGCTCGACGTCGTCGCAAGCTCATCGCAGGTTGTGCAAATGGTGCCGCTCAAGACGCGCCAGGACCGGATCGACTACCGCGCAGCGTCCATGCCTGATATTCGCTTTTCTGCTTCGTCCCTCCGACTATCCGACAACGCGCTGCAGCACCTTCGCTCCCGAAGATTCTCGGACCTCGGTAACAACTGTTTCCAGCAAGTGCCTCCGAGAGGAGTACCAGGTCAGCAGAATTAAGTGTTGGGCAAGTAATCAAGTATTTATGAGGGCGAAACTTGTTTGTAAGCTTTTGGTGTCATTTTGTGAATGTTGCTCTATCAAATCAAAATCACAACCGAATGCTGGCTGCCACTTGCTAAGCAAGTCTGTCTAGCTGTGGTTCTCACTATCTAAAATACAAAACAGTCCCTCACTGTATCTCCTCGGACGAGGAGATCAGCAAATGCCGACGGGGGCAACACGTGCTTCTCTCTACCTATTCACTGGCCAAAATTTTCCGCCTTACCACGAGTCGTTGTACTTGTTGGAGCTGCGATCATTGCGGCCACCTTCGCTGTAGCGGCCAAAGGTACTGCGGCTTGAGGAATCACCCTTGGAGTAGGAAGAATCACCCTTGGAGTAGGAGGAATCACCCTTGGAGTAGGAGTTGCCCTTAGAGAAAGAAGAGTCATAGTTGTTTTTGCGGCGGAAGCCTCCGTCGCGGTCGTTGCGCTTATAGTTGTTACCGCCCTCACGGTTACCTCCTCCAAAGCGCTTGTTGCCTCCTCCGAAACGGTTGTTGCCTCCACCGAAGCGGTTGTTGCCTCCACCGCGTCCGTTAAAGCGGCCACCACCGTTGCTGTTGTTACGGTTTGCCTTGTCAATCAGCAGGCGTGGGAACTCCACAGCGGCAGTCACCGTCACCTCAACACCGGGAGATGAAGCGGTCAGGTGCTCCTGAAGCTTCTCCAGCTTTCCCTGCGGGATGTGTTACGGTTTGCCTTGTCAATCAGCAGGCGTGGGAACTCCACAGCGGCAGTCACCGTCACCTCGACACCGGGAGATGAAGCGGTCAGGTGCTCCTGCAGCTTCTCCAGCTTTCCCTGCGGGATATCAAACACCAGCTTGCCGCCATCCACCGGGTAAATGTCCACGCGGTCATCCATGAAAGACGCCAGAAGGAGGTTAAGCTCACGAGCGTTCTGGACACCCTCCACCTGCACAGTCTGCATGCGGAAACGGCCCGTCAGCATCGAAAGAGACGTCAGCTTCTTCGTGTCGAAGCCGCACAGCAGAGCAAGTGCGGCGCTAAGCACACCCGGTCCCTGCACTTCAATCATCGCCTGAGCTGTTTCATCAAACAGCTGCGCGTTCTCCTTGGGAAGCGACGTCAGCTGCTTAGTCACATCTTCCAGCGCGCCAGTGATCATCTGCTCCGGCCGAGGTGAGGAAGCGTGAGTGAACTTGAACTTGTAGCGACGCTCAAAGTCAAGCACGTCACCCGCGTCCCTGCGGTCGAAGAACACGACGTTCGTGCCCGAGCGTCCGGCACGCCCCGTGCGGCCAGCACGATGCACAAAGCTTTCCTTGTCGTTCGGAAGGCGGTACTGCACCACAAGGTCAACGTTGGCAATGTCGAGACCACGAGCAGCAATATCCGTACAAACCAGCGTCTTGACGTGGCCATTGCGGAAGCCGTTCATCGTGGACGTACGCGTGCCCTGCGAGAGGTCGCCGTGCAGCGCACGAGCGTTCTGGCCAGGCAGCGCGTTCGCAATCTCGTCGGCCTCCGACTTGGTTTCCGTAAACACAAGCGTCTGGCCGTCGTGCGCGTGCAGACGCAGCACACTTTCCAGCACCTGGATACGGTCGCGCGTAGGCGCGTTAATAGCCTTGTGCGACACCGTACTCGGCACGTGGTTGTCATTGTCACCCACAAGATCAATCGACACGGGCTCCTTCAGGAACTTGGCCGCCATCGTGCTCACCCACTTGGGGAAGGTGGCCGACCACATGACCGTCTGGCCTCCATTGGGCACCCAGCCCAGAATGGTCTCCACAGCCTCCTGGAAACCGAACTTGAGCATCATATCAGCCTCATCCAGCACGGCCACGTCGACGTCCTCGAGCGAGAGTGCTCCCTTGTCCACCAGGTCCATGATGCGACCGGGCGTACCCACCAGAATGTCCACACCACGACGCAGGTTGTTCTCCTGCACTGTGTACGACACACCACCCACAACGTTTACGGTACGCAGCTGCGGAGCTACACGCGCAATTTCGTCGTGCACCTGCTGCGCCAGCTCGCGCGTCGGCAGAAGCACAAGCGCCTGCGGGTTGCGCGTGTTCTTGCGGTTGGCCTGAATGGTCTCAATGATGGGAAGCGCAAAGGCGAGCGTCTTTCCCGAGCCGGTCTTGGAGCGGCCCATGATGTCGGTGCCCTTCATCATGACGTCGAACGACTGCGTCTGCACCGGGAAGAGGTGCGTCACGCCCACCTTTTGCAGGTTGCGCTGCGTCTCTTGCGACAGATTGAAGTCCTCAATGGGTTTCTGGTCCACGAATCCCTTCTCCAGGGGAAGCGGCTCGAGCACCACATCTTCGGCGTCCTCGAGCTCCACGATGGCAGCAGCACCGAAGTCCAGCGGCGCCGACGAAAACGAGGCCACGGAGATGTTAGCAGGCACCGCGGACAGCACGCGCAATGCAGACGGAGAGCGAACGGCACGGCGAGCGGCCATGGCGGCCGAGCGGCATGCCAGAAGGCGGAGAGAGACGGTAAGCGGTAACATCAGAGACGACAGAGTTAGCTGAGGTCGACGATTGATAGTGAGCGTGAGACTGAGCGGCGTCGCTTGGGAATCGGGTGGCTGCCGCCTAACGTAATTGTAGGGGCGTATCGTGATATTTGTGCATAGTGGAACCAAGTGAAACCAACCCGGAATATTGCGTTTGTTCCGGTACAAATCTGGTGTTTGTTCCGTTTTGCTGGGTGCAAGCTTGACAAGATCGAGGCGCTGCTCGCTCTCTTGCAGGGCCCATTTTTGTAAGATAAGCATTGAATTATCCTCGCGTCATCGTTCATTATCTGCACCTTCAAACGGCATAGAATTTACACCAGTCTTAGCGTCCGATTCGGCTTGTCGAAGCTCTTCTTCTTTAGTCGTAGACAGTAGTAGATCTTCAATGGTTGGGGATTCGTTTGATAGCTGACGCTGCAACTTACTACTAGCAACCTCACACAGCCGAAGCAATTCGTCTTGTTTGTTCCGCGTTAACACTTGTGTGGCCGTGTTTCCTCCCCGATCCGCTAGTTCTGCATCAGCCCCCGCTTCTAACAGCAGTCGAGCTACATCGTGCTGACGCTTTCGAACTGCGAGTAGCAATGCACTTTCCCGTCGAGCTCCTGCGCGAGCGTTTACAAACGCAGACGCCAAAACCTCGTCCTCGAGGTTCTGTTGTTGCGCTTTCAACGCTGACAATATAGCTTCGCACATCTTCAGCAGTCCGTTGGCCGCTGAAAAGTGCAGCGCTGTGAAGCCTTGTCGATTGGGGGTTTGCCATTTCTCGGTATCTGCGTCGCTTGACACCCGTGACTTGGTTCCTGTTGTCATCGATTCAAGAAGCGCTAGAGCGCATCCTTCGTGTCCGTGCTCACAAGCTGAGACTAGTGCTGACGTATCGGATACCACGTCAACTATATTATAGTCCGCCCCTCGTTCGAGTAGGAGGACCACCACGTCAGAATGGCCGTATCGTGCTGCAAGAAATAGCGCTGTCGAACCTCCTGATGTATCGGGGCTTGTTGTCGTCCCTGAACCGGCGGAGGTAATGATTACTTGTTGATTCACGGCGGCACCGTGGTCTAACAACAGTCGGGTAATTTTTACGTGCCCATTCATGCCAGCAGCAAGCAGTGGGCTCAGTCTTACATTGACGTCTGCGGCCGAGTTGTACACGACCCCAATCTGTTTGTCGATGGGTAAAGCATCAGACGCACTAATAACGGATTCCAAGAGTCGTACGGCAACGGGTGTCAAGCCTTCAAGGCTGGCTAGCAGAAGCGCTGTCACAGCTTTCTCATTGCAAGCCTGAGGGTTAGCTCCATGACTTAATAACCACAAAGCAGCGTCACAATGCGCGTACTGCGCAGCAGAGATCAGCGGTGTGCTATCCCACATTCCTCGGATGTTGACGAGATCATCGTTGGGCCACTCTTCGCTCTCGTCTTCGTGAACATCTAGGCTTCGTTGCTGGTATCGTTCCAACAAGTATGACATTTGAGTGACGTCTCCACGCTTTACAGCTTTCAAAAATTGCACTCGCAGATCTGCACGGGTCAAATTGTCGTTTGGTATGGGAGATTTTGAGGTAGGTCCGCTTCGAGATACGCTTTGTGAAGATTGACTTGGTGATTGGGGATCGGGTACCAAAGTATTGAACTTGTGTCGCTTGCTTTTCTTGGCTTTTGTATTCTGTGAGACTGAGCTAGCCGCCACCACAGAGAGCGGCTGCACTAAGTTCCTCGATAGCAAGCCCCCCATTACTCCCGATTCCAACGAGTTAATTGGTCCGTATACTCGGCCCCAGTTCCTGTAGGCAATGCTGCGGAGTTGAGAACAAACTCTAAATTGAACTATTGATAGGATCGTTGAATGCTAAGCCAATTGTGGTTGAATTAAAATACATTTAGTTAAGCTGAACGGTAACATCCGCGTACTCGTGGTCGTAAGATTCCTACGGAATCCGTAGTACGGATAGAAAAAACTTCCAAAATTGCAAAATTGCTGCACAATCTTTGTGGTGAGTGCTGTAAACAGAATGGACCCTCAATCATCCGAGGGCACAACAATGCATTCGACAGGGGGACGAGCTTTTATCTTACCGGTATTAACAATGATGCTCCGCTGTCCGTGAAAAACAATTCACAAGGCATGATGACTTTAATTGTGCCATTTGACTTTTTCCCATACCATCACCAATTGGTCAAAATGAAATGCAAGCATTCGATTCGTTTAAAACGTGAAGAAAGTCTCGAACTATTGGCTGAAACGATTCCCTCCAAACGAAGGGCGGCAAACAAAAGAAGTCAACCATGGAGTCGACCGCGCCATCGCACACCGCCGCACCGGAGCCATCACTGGCGATCCCAGCGTCGCTGCAGACCGTTATCGTAACCGAGACGTCTCTGACGCCTCTAACCTTGCCAGAAATGTCTGTAATTGCGGTCTCACAGCTCCCAGAATTGCCCCACGAGGTACCAACCAAACTTCCGGAGATGTCCCTGGCTTCAAAACTGCCCGAAATGGCCTTGGGAGTGGAGAACAAACTGCCTGTAGACGACGCAGGAGGCAGTTCGGGGTCGAAGGAGAAGCGAAAGAACCTCACTGATCATCAACGTGTGGCCATTGTCCACTATTTGCTGGCCAACAGCGCTGGAGGACGCCTCAAGCACGGGGATATGAAGGCCGCGGCCACACACTTTGGAGTCCATCGAGCCACAATCCGGCGACTGTGGAAACTGCATTCAGTCTCCAACACGATTGAGGGGCTCGCTGGGGACGTTTCCAGTCGGATTAAGGGACACTCGGGGCGGAAGCCCAAAGTTCCCGACGAGGAGCTCAAGATTCGGATCGCCGCTATACCAGCGGAGCGTCGGATGACAGGAAGAGGGTTGTCCACAGCTCTGGGGGTGAGCAATAGCGTCGTGGTGCGACTTATTAAGGGTGGGAAGCTACGGCGCCATCCGAAGAAGCTGCACTACGTTATGTGAAATTAGAATGATAACTTGTCATTCTGCTGTTAAGAGCTACAAATAAGTCTCAAAAGGGCCGAATGTTACCTGTCCCGCGCAACGAATTCTTGAGCGCCTTGGGGTCGGCCCAGGATGACGACATGAAGTCCTCAGCGTCATCCTCCGCCGCCTGCTGCAGCTCCTGTTGCTTCTTGAAATAAAACGCCATCATCGCTTTGCGTTCGTCTTCGCTCACTCCAGGCTCCCGACTGGGCGCACCGCCTCCCTTCTTTTGCAGCTTGACAATTAACGTCGTTTTTTCGTTCTTGCCGGCAAGGTCCCGCACGCACTGGTCGCGGAAGAACTGCTTGCCCGCCCACCAGAGCTCCGCTGTATCGGCACTCAGAACCTCAAGCACAGCTGACGAGTCCGCTAGAGCTTCTTCCGTGCTCTCAGCATCCAGCATGAGCTTCACGGGGTCGTGGGGCGGCAGCCCCATGGGGTACGCCATCGCCACTGCTCCTCGAATGTTTTGCAACTTTTCTAGCAGCTCACTCTCTTCGATGCAGACACGTCGAGCTACTTGTGTCTTGCTGTCCAGCGCCGCTTTGGCATCAGCGGCCACTCGCGCGAGGACGTCCTTAAGCTGCGGACTCACACCCTCGCCCGTGCGATGGCCTACTGGGTCTGCCTCGTAGAACTCCCCACGCTGTTTGTCTGAGGCACCGTCCTGATACGCGTCTAGCCCCTGCTCCTGTGAGGGCTTAGCCACGCCGTAGCGACCCAGCCCATCAAGCGCGTCAGCCAGCGCCGATAGACGTAGGCGCAGGTTCTGTAGGCGACACAAGGAGCGCACGAGCTCGTCGTTGTTAGTCGACACCGAAGCCTCAAACAGGAACTCGCTTCGTTCACCACGCTTCACGTGGAACACCACCATATTGCTAGCTGACGGGGACTATGGGTCTAGAGAGGGTCAAGAATTGCCAGCAGATTGCGTCGCTCCAGAGCGGCCTTTGGCAAGAAGTCGCGTCTTGAAGTATTGCATACTTAAGTACTTTGAATTGCTGCACACCATAAATATGTGTAAAATAAACATTTAATGCATTTTATTTTATTAAAATACAATGCAAATACCGAATTACTTCTGTTTTAACCCCTTTTAACGTACAAAATTAGTTTAGTGCACGGTTTTGGATGATGTCGGATCATCAATTCAGTATTTGAATCAGTTGGCGGTGACCCAGGTCACCCCCGCCCCGCCACAGAAGATATTTTAAGTTTTATTTTTCAAGCCACTGACCTGTTACTCAGGATATGCCGACAGTGAGGCCCAACAGCACCACTAATGACAACACAAACAAGTCTTATTTGGTCTGCCCAGCCACAAATAAGGCAGCCACCACAAAAAAAACGGACTCCCCGACCTTAGACGCCGTCACGAACAGTAGTACCATACTCACCGCCCAAACAAGTTGATCTTGGTTGAGTCTGACAACTCCGCTGCCACCCTACAAACTACGGCATGTCAACCAGATAAGTCGCGGCGAGTTCAATAACCGGCAACGTTTGCAATGTGTCTGACAGCTAGACTTCAGAGATGATCGTACCAGCAGTTATTAACGGATTTTTGCGAATAGTGACCAGTCTTGTATTTATTAGTAGCCTCCTCAAGGGTATCATTTTGGAAAGGGAATCGTAGAGGGCTTCTCTTGCTTGAACATATCAACATCGTCCAGCGCTTCATCAAGATCGTCGAAGTTTGTATGGGTCCACAGCTGCTTCATCGCTGAGATGCTCCACTGATGTTGCAATTACCACGCGTAAACACCATGCTTCCATATCTGAGAAGTCTAACAAGCTATGTTGTTGTTCTTTGTACTATGCGGCAGCCGTCAGCGTGGCGGAGGCTTTGTTCGACTTGGAGGGCTTAACGGAAGGAGGAAACGAAGGTAAAATACAGGTGCGTTGCTTTGGCACAAATGCCGAAGCGGGAACACCAAGACGGTTGGCACTTGCTCACGAGGTGTGAAATGCTGAAGTGAGTGCCACGCTACGCGGCAGTGCGGCACAGTCGCCTCGGCACCCTTGCTGCATTTTCTTTTGGTTACTAATCACTGTGCTTGTTCTGTGTTTGCATTTATGACTGCAAGTTGCCGCTGGCAACTGCTTTACCAGATTATGCGGCCATTGGAGCGGTTGTTCTGCACTAGCGTGTCAGTGAGTGCTGGTAACTAAACGGCTCCATAGCCAGCAAGGTACCTCTGGTACTTTACACTACCACTCGCTATGGAGCGCATCGAGGCGATTCTCGGATACCCGCAGGACATCATAAGTGCCAGGAGCGTATGTAACAAAACTGGTAATAGCAACTCACATCTTTTTCTTATTTGGTCTGTTCACAGTCTTGGGACTTATCTGGTGCGACAAACAGCGTCAACTGCTTGAGAAACTTTGTGAACATATCGTTTGCCAAAGCTTTAATCATCATGTCCGCTTTGTTGTAGTCCGTTCGCACGTGCAGTGTGCGTAAATGCCCTTCTTCTACAAAATGGCGGATCAAGTGGAATTTGTTCCGAATGTGTTTTGTTGCCAAATATTGGCCATTTGCCAAAGCTTTAATCATCATGTCCGCTTTGTTGTAGTCCGTTCGCACGTGCAGTGTGCGTAGATGCCCTTCTTCTACAAGATGGCGGATCAAGTGGAATTTGTTCCGAATGTGTTTTGTTGCCAAATATTGGCCGGGTTTCTCAGTCAAGTAAAGTGCAGCCATGTTGTCGACGCGCAGCAGTGGGGCGCCGCAGCTCTTCTAACAAACCCTCCATCCACAAGATGTATTTAATCTTTAATCCACATGTCGAAAGCGTACGGGTAGCAAGGGAGCAATCCTACCCGTACGCGCGCATAACTTAGTTTTTATATAAAAGTTTGTATAGAGAACCACACGTTGTGCAAAGAAAGCTTAAATGAAAAGAAGTGAGGTGGCTGCTAAAAACTTGCGTCGTGATCTTGGGGGCCGCGTACATAGAAGAACACGTTTACTGACCCCCAAATGTTTTCCACCTGCAGCCTTGACATTATCACTTGATCAAATGGACAAGAAAAGCTGAGCTCGTTGTTGTTTGCACTTGCACGCTGTCCGTTGCACTTAACACGGTTCCAGCTAGCTCGGCCAAACTTTATTTATAAACTTGACCCTACCCGTACGCTCTTGACCCTACTCATCCTACGGATGGGGAGTAAAGATTAACACCTTCGTTCATTGCAATATACTCCACTTCGATACTGGATTGTGCATTGATTCCCTGTTTGCGCGATCCATAGGAAATTGCATTTCCCATGCAATCCTGAGATCGACTTAGCATCATCAGGGTCGTTAGCGTAGTCACAATCAGTGTAGACTATAACTTTAACATGTTCACCAGTTCATGTTAACGTGGCCAAGGGGATTGTGCAGCAATCACATCGCGTTTTTGCGCTGCTCGACAGCTCCCACCAAGCGAATCAACGTTTAGTGCGCATGCGGTACAGCATGCCGATGCAGCCGAAGCGCAGCTTTAACCCATCCTTGTAGAACCACACAATACTCTGGGTCTCGTTAAACTTCAGCTTGAGGTCACAAGCACCCATATAACCCATGCTGATCAAATTCACGTGAACATTTGGAGAATAGTGCACTCCATCGAGACAGCGGGGCTCCCACTTGCCAGTAACACCACTCTCAACACGAAAAATCACACTACCGCTGCCCTGCATATACTCCGACTGTCCGCAAGCCATCACCAGATTACTCGCCGTTCCATGGTCAATGTACGAGAAACAGGACAAATCTCCACACAAGCTCACTTGATACCCATTATCAAGTAGCCACTCGACCTCATCTGCCTGCACAGCAGGTGCGTGTTGGTCGCTGTGTACTATTGCCATATTAACTTGCGAGTTAGGCGATGCTGATATAGTAGGTGAATAAACAGTACTAGCTGGTAGCCGAATAGACAGGAGAAGGTGAACGTTTCGGCGCGGCCCGACGAATGCAACTTCTGTGCAACATGCTGTCTTGTAACTCTTGATACCCATTATCAAGTAGCCACTCGACCTCATCTGCCTGCACAGCAGGTGCGTGTTGGTCGCTGTGTACTATTGCCATATTAACTTGCGAGTTAGGCGATGCTGATATAGTAGGTGAATAAACAGTACTAGATGGTAGCCGAATAGACAGGAGAAGGTGAACGTTTCGGCGCGGCCCGACGAATGCAACTTCCGTGCAACATGCTGTCTTGTAACTGCTTGGCTGTTTAACCCGAGCACGGATCGAACAGCTTTCATCATAATCATTTCATTGGATATAGTCTGGTGCTGACTCTCATCCATTGCATGCGTCAATCGGAGTCAAATATCTAACAATACGATCAGGTTCATTATTTTGACGAAATATAGCACCGCAAAGTGGTTTCACCGCCTCATCGTCTGCGCGAGTTCCACTCTGTCGCTTAGAGTGCTTGCAAGCGTTATCTCCACGCCAATGTCCCTTTTTCGCTGCACGCATTACAGATTGAATTCTTCTTTTTCCTCGCCATTTTGTCGACATGGCTCATGCTTGAACCCGAAGAAGAGCTCGCAGTGCTTTTGTTGCTACGGCGCTTTTCACCACGCTGGCGGAGAATAGAACATCGGGGGCTCCCCTTTCCATACTGTACCTGCATTTGTATGCAGGTACATAGGTAGACCACGGTTGCCGTCCGCTGAACGGTTGGGTTGGCGTTGCAGACGCTGGATTTCAGCATTCTCCAGGCGTTCTCGAGCGTCCCGTATCGAGTACATGTAGTCAGGCTCACACCTTAGCTTCTCGGTAACTTTATCAGCAATGAGAGGGTAAACCGTGCAAGCTTTTGTTAACATGATCCTAGCCAGGCGCGAGTCAGAAAAGCAGTCGTTATTCTCTGCGAAGTCGCGCTGCAACTGTAGCAGATCCGCCACGTAGTCACGAATTGGATCATTGTTCCCGAGCGTACCACTATATAGTCGCTTCCAAAGTAGTACAGTGTTTACTCCGCGGTCTCTTCCAAAATCCTCGTGAAGCACTTGCCAAAGACGAACAGATCCAGCTAGGTTCACTATGTTCTGGTAGCAAATTATAACCTCATCACTCATTGATGAGACCAGTAATCCGTTAGCCTTGCGGCAGCGGCTCCACCAATTGGTCCTGCGAGACCACATGTCCTCGAGCTGTTCTTTGCTAAGAACAAGCTGAGCCATGTTGGAGACGTTTAGACCAGTGAGCACGCGCAGGCGCCATGCAGGGTAATCCTCGGACTTAGAGAGCTTTTTGTCCACTTGAGGGGTCACAACTGCTGCTGCTTCCCGTGCCGGGGTCTTTCGGTGTCACTAATGTCAGATTTCTCTGCTGTAAAGCTTGCAAGGCTGCCGAAACTCTCGGTTCTTTGCTGCGTATGGAAAGCTGCTGATTCTCGAATGAGCGAGTCGGCTGGCGGGCTACATGGTTGCGACGGGAACGTTCCAACCATTAGCTAATCGGGTACCTCCTTATTAGATTCCGCCAATGAGACGGACAGAAATTGAAGTGTCACGCGCGAGCTTGAATTTTGGTCTCCAATGGGCTGGTTCAAATTTCCAGTCAAATCTTCGTTCGTCCCAACGACTCGGGTACCGGCGCCGGACGGCACCTCGCCTGTTGTAGTATCCTGGCCTCCTGCGTGATGCTGAGCTTGGTCATCGGTACGTCCTGCTCCTCCTTCTTGGCGTTGAGCTCATAACCTGAGAAGTCTAACAAGCGCTGTTGTTGCTCTTTGTACATATGTCGCAGCCGTCAGCGTGACGGAGGCTTTGTTCGACTTGGAGAGATTAACGGAAGGAGGAAACGAAGGAAAAACACAGGTGCGTTACTTTGGCACAAATGCCGTGCATGGGAACAGACGAGAATGCCGCTGATCGCTGGCTGGAAGAGGTCTCTAGTGAGTTCGTGTATTCAGCTCAGTCTCGAACAAGACGTCCAATGAACAAGTAGTTAAGGAGAAGGGCGAGCTGAGCAACTAAGTAGGAAATAGGAAATCGATACACGGTAAATCCTGCTCAAGAAGCTGCGCTGTGGGCCTTACTCATAAAGGGTTATGAGCCTTTGGGTGACAATAAGGCTAGTAACGAGAACTGACGATTCCAAAATGTCGACGAAGGTCGAACTGAACAAGAATGGTCGCTGTGTCAACTGGCACGGCCGGTGCTGGGCGTACTAGAAGAATATGATGGGGCTATCGTTTGCGGACAAGGATGTCCTGGAGTACGCGAACGGAGACGAGACTCTGGCGGCTGGCGGCACGAATGCCGAGAAAGGGACATTCAAGGACGCGCAGACTAAAATCAATCATGTAATTATGTCGTCATTGTCCATGGAACTTGGTCAGCAAATGATGACCAAGGGAACTGAAGAGAGATGTACTATTTGAAGGACATATACGAGGGCAAGACAAATGCTGCTACGCGTACAAACCAAGAAATGATTATCTTCAACAAGCTACATGCCGCAAAATGCAAGCTTAGCTGGGATGTGCGGCAGCATGTACAAACACCATGTTCCTCCTGACGGCGCAGCTTGCAGCTTTAAAAGCTAATGTGAGAGATCCCATTTTTATCAACATGTTGATGCGATCCTTGCCAGCAAACAGTCGGCTGATCGACTCCGTGGAATGGTCGAAACTGGTGCAAGTGAAGTCGAAACACTTGACAAACTG
This sequence comes from Phytophthora brassicae, assembly GCA_024679045.1. Lineage (NCBI taxonomy): Eukaryota > Oomycota > Peronosporomycetes > Peronosporales > Peronosporaceae > Phytophthora > Phytophthora brassicae. The sequence continues at coordinate 9,121 of JAIKVB010000160.1, read as the reverse complement.
AAAGATCATATTCTCCGAATGGATAGGATGCGATCCTTGCCAGCAAACAGTCGGCTGATCGACTCCGTGGAATGGTCGAAACTGGTGCAAGGGAAGTCGAAACACTTGACAAACTGAAAGATCATATTCTCCGAATGGATAGTTATAACAAATGTGATCGAAAGTTAGGTGCAATTGGTGGTAGCTCTGCACAGAACTAAGCCCAGAAACCAAAGCCACATCGCCAGAATATTGCGGAAAATAACGCTGGCGGAAAACAACTGAACCTTGAAATTTAGCCGGGAAGAAGCAGGACAAGCAACAAGGCAACTGCTTCAGGTGCCACGAGTCCGGCGACATGGAAAAGCATTGCGGAAAAAGGAATGGTGACGCGGTGTCTACTCCAGAGAGGAGACAAGCAACGTACACCCATGAACCAAGTCGGAGACTACCAAGTCTACATCTGCAGAGCCTATAACGATGGAAGATCAGCAAGGTGAACAGTCCGAAGCCAATGATGCGGGTTCAAATAGTTCTACTCGACCTCATAAAGCGCACAGCGAATACCTATCTGTAATTTCTGACTCTGTTACGAAGTCCGGGGATTATGCGGTGCGGAAAATGGCGTTTTGATAACGCAGCAAATGTTTTGGCATGGCATCGGATCACTAATATTTCACTGGCTTCCAGCCATGCAATACAGAATCTGACGAGGTTTCGAGAAGCAGTTCCAATTGGTCACGGCACCGTGCAAGTTGTGGTCAGGCGACATATTTGGATGTACATCTTACACTTCGTGACGCGTTTCATGTTTCTGACTGCAAGAACTTACTGCCTCTTGCAGGCAGAAGATCAAGGATATGCTCTGGACGTTCCGACTCAAACGTGTACGAAATCTGGAAGGGATCGGAGAAACTTCTCCTGACAAAGATGGCTTGTTCACATTTACCGCCCAGAATACCATTCTCACAGGGGGTGAAAGCAACCCGAAGAAGAAACTCCCATGCCCAGTGTCGACACCAAGAGCAAACATCTTGGCAGCACACGGCGCTGATGATCTTCAGAGATGGTACGAACGACTAGGTCAGCTGTGTCCACAATACGTGAAGATGATGGCTGACCGAACTCTAGTCACGGGGATGATGCTTCGACAACGAGTATTTTCTGAGTGTGAAGGTTATCACTTGGGGAAAGAACGAAGTCTATCCACAAGAAGAACATCGAGCGCAATATTAACAGGAAGAACCAGGTGGTATTTGTGGATTTGTTGTTCCCGAAGGGAAACTCCAAATCGAATGACCAAAATCCTCTACTGGTCATTATAGATGACTACTCGCGTTACACGACAGTTTACGCCATGAATTCAAAGGGTACACCGGATGTGTGCGCAGCCATGCAGCGATACATCGAGTGGGTTGATCGAAAGTTCTCCGGGTACAAGGTGAGCAAGGTAATCACGGACGGAGGGGGCGAGTTTGTCAACGACACGATGGTCGGATGGTATCGCAGAAATTAAAAGGAATCGGGTTCTTGCCAAACCCGTCTCATAGCTCACGTTTGAATCCGTGTGAAAGATCCCAGCAGACTTTGGCTCATATGTTGAAGACGATGCTGAATGATGCTGGACTACCGGAGTCATTTTGGATAAAATATCTGGAGATGGCGAATATCTTCGTAATCGGTCGTATCACCAAGCTACGAAGGACACGCCTGACCTTTTGATGATGGGAAAGAAACCAGACAGTGCGCCGCACTAAGACGTTTGTAGCGATTGCATACGTGCATAAACCAAATGGGCTGTCGAGATGCAAGCTACACGACAACTGTTAAATTGGATTCTTCGTCGGATACTTGGGGGGCCAAGCAGGATACGAAGTCTATTTCCCAAGAAAACAACTGGTACAGCATGTGAAGCACGCTTCAAGCATCGAGTACATTGTCTACAAACGCAGATACGGCGATAAGTAGACCACGTCGGTGACGGACTGGATATTCGAGGTAATTAAAGCGGACATCTCCGAAGTTGACGATGTCGAAGAGTCTAAGGAAGGTTTGATGAATATGAGGTGGATCTCCAACATAAGAGACAAAATATACCCCCCACTTTTGTCCCGGGAAGTAAGGGGTTAAGCGACTTGCCTCCTGACCCAGCTGTCAACCTCGATGACTTTCCTCCCGCCCGAGCAGCTAGCCTCTATGATTCCGAGCTTCTCGGCTACGAAGATCTTGACGAAATTCATATGAAAGATCAAGACGTCGACATGAGGAAACAAATGAGGGAGATGGGTTAATAGACGAGTGGATTAAAATGCCATCGTACACAGAGTTGTAGGAGGATGTCAAGAACGTGGCCAATAACAGAGAAGTTGTCAGTGGAAGAATCCAGTTTGAGCATAGTTTTGAGGATGAAGTGGAGGGAAAAGGCTCCTGCTAACCCAAATGTATCTGAAGAAGTCGAGACAGAGCCCACACGCCGAAGATGGATCACAGGAGAAGCAAGAAGAGACTCCAGATTAAATCATTGCTGAGGAAGATGATTTTGCCATTGAGGAACCTGAAATTGAACCAGAACCTTCCAGCAGCTCCCGATTAGAAGACCTGTCTACTATAATAAGTGAAGAAGAGACTGCTGATCCCGATCCTAACCCGCCAGACAACAATGGAATACGAGATGGTCGCAATGGATGCCGGAGACGGTATCGACACATGCATGATACCTGAAAAATTAACGAGTGTACTAAGATCGTCATTAGAAGCTGAACTTAAAGACGTTCAAGACGTGAAGCGCCAACGCGACATGGAAGGTCAGCCGCAACGCATGACACTTCGCACTGATAGTGAGCTCCACTTTCCTCGGAGACTTGAGGATTATCGTGTATAAGCGAGTTTCTGTCAACGAGAATTAGCCGAAGACATTGAGACGGAGCCCAGTGAAACAAAGTGGCACATTAAGGATATGAAAATCCGCGAAGCCATGCGATCATCACGAAGCAAAGTGGAAAGCAGGCAGGCGGTGTGAGATAGACTCCAAGTTCGCGAAAGTAGTGTTTGAACTGATTGACGAGACCGAAATGCCACGTCAAGCACACCTTCTGGGAACGATGTGGAGCTTTGAGCCAAGAACCTGGACGGATTTGTAGACACGTGGCGCACTCGTTTGGTAGACCGTGGGGACTTTCAGAAGTTTGGTATCGACTATGAAGTCACATTCTCTCCAGTCGCACGGATGGTAACACTCAGAGTGTGCTTGCAGTAACCGCCAAGTTCTGGATGATTCTCTACCGGAGTGATATCGACATTGAGCACCTGAACGCAAAACTGGAAATTAAGCTGTACATTCGAAGAATCCCAGGATTTTCTTATCCCAAAGGAAACGTATATCGAGTTAACCAGTCTCGTTATGGATTACATCAGTCTGGGGCAGAATGGTTCGCAGAAGTGAACGAATTTTTGGAGTTAATGGGGTTTCATACCATGGAAATGAGCCATGCATGTACGTCTACGTCAACGATGGAGTTTTCGCCTTTATCCCGTTCTACGTGGACGGCGTGATGCTAGCGACGAACTCCGAGGAATTTAAGACGTCTATTTGTTGCCGCTTTTGATAAGAAGTACGGATTCAAAGATGGTGGAGGTCTTGTTCACGGGTTCTTTGGGCTTCACGTTGAGCAGGGCGAAACGGGATTTGGACACATCCACCAAGAAAATTATGCTTAGGAAAAGCTGGAACTCTTTGGACTTGACGAGGCACGCGGCAGTGCTGTGTCAATGGAAAGAAACGCAAAATTCAAGCCCAAGAATGAAGATGATTACAGGAGGTGGCACCTGTGGGATTACCGAGGTGCTATTGGAACGTTATTGTATCTTGCTACGAGCACTCGACCGACGTCGCTTTTTCTGTAAGGTATTTGAGCCAATTTGTTAGAAATCCAACAAAGAAAAAAAGCACTGTGACGATTCCTGCGCTATCTGATCTCTACAAGTAACAAGTGCATCATGTATTCAACGAGTGATGACATTAACGACAAGGTCATCATTAGTGGACACTGCGATGCAGATTGGGGTAACGACTTCGAAAGTCGGAAAAGCGTCACTGGATTCGTACTCATCATTGCTGATGGAGCGGTTGTGTCGGCTGACAGACGGCAGTCAGTTACGGTACAGTCAACGACCGAAGCCGAGTAGGCCGGAGTAGGAAAAAGCAAGTTTAAAAGGTACTTAATGTATGGGTTAGAAGGGATTCCCTGGATACCCCCCATCGTTAATATGTTCAGCCGCAAAACCTCGGACACCTGATATCGAAAAATATGTATTTGTGTACCTCTTCACTTAACGTTTGTATTACGATGCTTAATATAGGAAAATATGGCGGAAACGACAGGTTAAAAACTAGAAGTATCATTTTCTCCTGCGCGGTGGTATCGCATAATGTAAAAAATCATCGGTAGCACTTAGCACTTCAGTGCACGAACCAATAGATTGACCAATCAAACAATTAAAATTTAAGAAGGCGTGCTTTTATACAGGGAATACCGTTAGGTATGACAGCTCTCAACGCTTTAATTTGACGGTACTGTGTAACTTTCATCTCGCTCAACATTCGGGTAACCTGTACGCAACGGGACCGCTGGCGGTCGCAACCTGCCGCAACACTTAGGAGTGAAAGCCCACCGCTTCAGTTGCCGAATTACGTTGTGATGTCTAAGCGTCGAGTAGCGCTTTCAGATGTCCATGATGCACCACAAGCAATATCAGCTTCGCAGCAGAGAACACAGGGTTATATCGCAATAACAAGAAAGCTAGCTTATATTACCACGATTTTCTTTGCGTTCTACTGTAATCTTCTGCTTCAGCTCACGATCAGCCAAAGCCAAACGCGACACTAGCCACGCAAAATAGTGCACATTCATGAGACGGTATCGAGCATCATCAAATGCCCCGGCAAGACTTTATTTTTTAATAGTTCTTTAACGAATTATGCAAATCTTTAGATAAAATATTTATTTTTCCAAAACAGTTTTCCCCGGCAAAGACATAACTGCATCGGGCTATGTACCTCGCACAACGAGTTCAGATTGTGCGCAGGATTTGCTCTGGCCTGTCCGTGCAAAAACTCGAAATCTACTGAAATAAGTTAACTATCAAGAGAACATGTCGCTCCGCGGGGCATGCATCGTTGCTATTATAGATAGAGGTGGTAAATGAAAGGCTCAGAACGACTATTATATATTGCAGTGACGACCTGCGTGGGTGTTGCCGTCCTTCATTCATAATAAATTCATCCTTAATTTGCTAATAAAGGCTTTTAGTTGACAAAACACCGTAATTTGCGAAAAGCCCATACTACTAGTAATAGTCAGTAATTCAGTGCTTTTGCATCAGATTTGTAGTTCGTTCGAACATTGTAACCTCGCAGAATTTATTGGTCCCACCTTTCTGTCTTTGCCGGGGGAAACTGTAGAACTTACAGCTTATTAATAAAGGCACGCGTTATTGTGACAGACTGGAGCTCCCTGAGACGAGACATTTGCGACCGACTGACCACCGATTGTGGCCGATTGTGCACGATAAATATAGAGCCAGCTAATGTCATCATTTGATGACGTTCACGTATAGGGTCCATCCGGATAACGGGACTTGGAGATTTTCGGCAGTGCTGACAAGTAAGTTAATACAGCAAGTAGTATCGACAGCATGGTGACAAGTGCTTCCAGTAGCTCCTGGCAAGTGAGTTAAGAAGCAAGAACGGTATCGACAGCAAGACATTAAAATAGTTTAAAACTGTGACATATATTGTTAAATTAAATGCACATGAGCAAATAGCGGTAACGCAGATATTGCAAGTCTTTTTTCGTAGCTGGTCGACTTCTTCAGAGCCGCAAAAACTCTCGAATTCGAGCAAAACGTAGATACTTTCGTAGCTGGTCGACTTCTTCAGAGCCGCAAAAACTCTCGAATTCGAGCAAAACGTAGATACCACAATTGTAGCTGTCGACTTGGACACCCATCTCCGAAGCAAAATGCTCCACTCGGTATCGACCATCCTTAGACGACAGGTACATCATGACACGTTGTGCGTGCAAAATGCTCCACTCGGTATCGACCATCCTTAGACGACAGGTACATCATGACACGTTGTGCGATCGACCGCACGCTTAAAAGTTAGCTTGACTGCATCGGGTCGAATGTTTTAATCAATCGCGTTTTCGTGTTGACCATGATCGCACACCAGTGATTGCCGTTACAATTGATCGGTAGCAAAATGTGGTTCTTGCCGACATTTTCGAATACGCTCTGTAAGACTTCGCCAGGTATGATGATAGACCCCGTGACACAGGACCCCAAACCACAGGGTCTACCACCACAACGTCGTCACGTAGAGCGAACAGTTTCCCAATCACTTTCACCATTGCATCTTCACTAAGCTGGGACTTGCATCCCAAGTCAAGTACGTTCGTCTGCATGAAGCAAAATAAAACGAAACACGTCAGACGTAAATATAGGCACTAGGTTTGTTTATCATGCTATAATATCACCTGTTTAGATAGAATATGATTGTTGTTCAGCTTTCCTCCAAAGTTAGCATCTTGTTGAACACGATATATGGGCGGGACAGCCACCGAAAAATTCATGGTCGTTGCCCAGGCGCAAACCTTGTCTATAGCCTTTATTGCCTCCATCGCTTTGTGCCACGACTTCATTATCGCTATAGTAGTTGTGGAAATAATACCAAGTCCAGGAAACTCAACTGCGACATTGGTTGCTGCTAAATCTGAGTGCTTGCTTTGAAGCGTGGTCACCTTTTTTGCCGCTCTCGCGATAAGGTCTTTTGCTAGAATGCGTGATATTTCCAACGGGCCTAATAGCGTCTTGCCAGCGGGTAGCTCTGAAATTCGATGGGCTACAGGTGGTTTATTGTCGTTTGAAATACATGTACAAACAAATTGAATTGCTTCAGGCTGTCTGCGTATGTAGTTTCATGGATCAGGAGATCTGCAATTGCGATAAACTCAAGTTTTTGTTGTATAGCTCCGAATCATCATGCGCCATCCGAACTGCAAGACTCCTCTTTGCTTTGTTGACGTTTGGTATCTGATTTGGGTGCCCGCGAGCTTTGATTGGGCTTGCTATCTCAAAACCAACCTCCTCTGTATCAAGCGGCTCAGCCAATAGGATGTCGGTATCAACTATCAACTGCTCCACAGGTACCGACTTCTCCACCGATACCACCGATAGCTCCACCGACCCCACCGATACCACTGATTGCTCCACCGACTCCATCGAAATCTCCACCAACTCAACCGAATTATCCATAGATTGCTCAACCGACTCGATCGAATTGACTCGTGACTCCATCGGCAACAGTAGCTCTGGTGTACTGGCACTGAGGGAATCATACAATCACACACAGTTTGTTGACGGTCGGATACGCCGACTCAGATCACACATTTAGGGCAAGGTTACCTAACCCCAGAAAGTCGAAACTGACAGGCCACTCTCATTCCTGGATTAGCGTTGAACCCAAGAGCCTAATGTTCTTGTCTTTCCGGCCCTCAACTGGGGCGTTCGAATGCACCCCTGGCGCCGCTGGAGAGGAAGAGAAGTGGATCACGCTAATCCTCGGAATGGATGAAAATGAGCAGGAGGACGACTTGTTGCTACCATTAGATACAGTGTTATGCCCAGCGAGGATGATTGGACTCTTAGCATCGAAAATCCGTTTCTGGAGGACCAGCCTGAGACCATCGAGCAGGTACTGGTGCCGCGATTTTCTTTAGCGGAGGAGCCCGAAAACTTAAGAAGCCCCGGAGACAACGGCGAGTCGTCAGAAAGTTACAATTTGGTATGCAGTGATCAACCTACTATCGAGCATTTTAACCAAACTGTGGAGGAGAATAGGGTTATTGAGATTCTTAGCGAATCTGATGATAGCGATGCGGGCCTGCCAACGAAGCGTTGGTGCCGCTTGCGCTCGTATCGCGCCGCGGAATCACAAGCGCGTGGAGTAGCCGAAGAGGTTGGGCGTACTTAGTTGTTGAGTCGCTCTTCTCCTTAACTACTTGTTCTATGGACATCCTGTTCGAGACTGAGCCGAATACACGAACTCACTCAGAGGCGGAGCAGCTTTAAACTATGGGGGGGGCAAATAGACAAGTCAAAAGTTGGTTCTGAAACATAAGTGCAGTTTCTACAAGGCGACAAAGCCCCCCCCGTCTTGTATGAAGATCCGCCCCTGAAATACCTATCCCAACCAACGCTCAGCGGCATTCTCGTCTATTCCCATAAACGGCCTCTGTTTTGGACAGCACTTGGACCTTCGCAACTCCGCACTTCAACATAACTGTGGAAAAACCTGAGTGAGATCACAACACACACCCTCCGACGTCAACGGAAACTTAGATGCATAAGGCATAGGGCACATCGATCCAGCTAATTGGAGACAAAACTTACTGACCGGTTCACAAAGAAAAAGATCAATGCTTGAGAGCGCTGGAGGACAAAGGGATTGAGTGCGTGAGTGAAGGAGAAGCCGACATTGAATCAAGTGATAGCCACGATGCACACTCTTAATGCATCATGTTACCCGAGATTGCCAGATCACTGTAGTAAGGTTGCTCTTCCTTAAACCCTGAACAGCATAAGCTTTCCACATGTTATGATATTGAGCCCGGTCAATAAAATAGTTAAATACAGGGTAATGTGAACCCGTGGAGTCCATTCTGGGGGGGTTAGATTTGAAGAATTTGGGCTCGTTATGCACGTACAATGCTGAAAAAACGCTCTCGGACATTCAAAAGTTTGGGGAAAGCGTTCAATTAAATGTAGCAAATAAACGAAAGGACGCTATGTCACCATCAAAAACGATAACGAAATTCTGGTACAAACTATTATGGTCAGTAGAGAAAGGCGGGGGGTCGTCGAGAGTACAGGAGGCTCGCAGCGATCCCGGAGGGAATATCTGACGAACTAGGTATCGTTTGATGGCGGCGATCGGCGGTCTGGAGAGCGCTCGGAGGGAATATCTGACGAACTAGGTATCGTTTGATGGCGGCGATCGGCGGTCTGGAGAGCGCGCGCTGGCGTGGTTCGTAGTGGTTGGATTGTATGAGCGTGGCTCGCATTTTTGTTTTTGGGAGGGGAA
>JAIKVB010000159.1:0-38865 GCA_024679045.1 Phytophthora brassicae | reverse complement strand
AACGGAAGCGACTACGAGCAAGGTAAGCTGGATATTATGCATTTTATGCTGCACGATACAATGCATATTAAGCTGGATGCTAAGCTGCATCTTATGCTGTATATTAAGCTGACATATATTGTGTTATGCAATGATGTACATATGTCAGTGAGTTGGAAGACGTGGATGCGCGTACAGTGAGCAGTGAGTTGCTTCCCGACAAGGCTGATACATTGAACGACGTTCGCGACAAAGACGAAGGTGCGGATTACGGAGTCATAGAATCTGGTGATGACGCGGAAAAAGACGACCTGGATGGCAAGGATTACAGTGAAGGTGAGTCCGGCTCCAACACGTACATACCGGGTGATGATGATGACCCAGAATTAATCGAGATGGACATGGCTGCAGAAGTCCAATTTGCGGAAACATTCCTGGAGAGTTTGGGGGTGAAGATCAAGTTTTGGCTGGCAATCTGAAAAACGCCGTCCTCCGCGAAATGTCCGCGACGGGTTGGGACGATGTAGAAGAGCTGGATTCTGAAACTTACCTGACGACGCCGTATGAACCCGTGGACAACTCTCAAAGCTACCCGGGGTTACACCAAGGATATACTGGGCCTACAGCAGAAGCACTGCGCAATGCCGACTCTCCACTATCTCTATTTTTCTTCTTTATGCCGGTTGCACTATGGCAACACGTGGGTGTGTTTGATCCAATATGGACGTGAGATGGTTCCACTTCGTGTCGACGAATGGTACAGAAGTTACCGTATCAAACGCCGTCTACACCCTGAGCCGCCCAATAAGACGAAACAAGATATCCAGATAGAGCTTGTTGGAACAAAGGCTATTCAGCCCCACGAGCTGTGTCGATCATTGGATTGCTTATTGCAAGGACGATCGCCCCCAACCGTGAAAAACTCGCTCACCATTGGAAGACAACAGACCATGGCGCCATACCACGCGAAGTCTTCGGCTCAGTGCTGCGACGTGATCGATTTATGGCGATTTCGCGCAATTTGCACTTCAACCCAAACGAATACCCGTGTGCTGCTACTGACAGAGCTTGGAAAATCCGCAAAGTTGTGGAAGTGCTCCAAAGAACGTTCGAGCGTGGATATGTAGCGCCGTTGCACCTGGTGTTTAATGAAGCAATGCTGCCGAGCCGCTCATCGTTCAACAAAATGCGCGTCTACATGAAAGACAAGCCGGACAATTGGGGCACCCAGCTGTTTATGTTGTGCAGTGCTGGGGCGGCATACTGCATTGGGTACGTTTTTTTGTTCTAATATTTTCTTATGCTGAATTATGCTGACTAAAGTTGTTGCTGTGGTTATTATATGATGCATGTATGCAGCTTTGAGGTGTATTGTGGCAAGAAACAGCACTCAAGTGATGCGCACACAGCAGATATGAAGTCCGGTCCTGCTGCAGTTGTACGCAACTTGCTTGCTGTGTTTGGTGCAGGCGCTCGAAAGCAAGGATGAGGCTAATTTTCGTTGACCTGTTCTATACGTCGGTGGCTCTGGCGATTCAGCTTCTGCTCATGGGGTTCTATTGTGTGGGACAATCATGACGAATCGACTAGGATATTGTAAAGAGGTTATTGAGAAGAAGAAGTATAGACCCGCAACTATATCTCGTGGCAAATTCAAGTGCGCAAAATCAAAACTTGTACCAAACATGGCGGCCATTAGTTGGTGGGATTCTCGTCCGGTTCATTTCCTGCGTACGGGAGGGGGTTTGGAGCTTGATCGTGTTGCTCGTCAAGACCGTGGGGACAAAGTAGAAGTTCCCTGTCCACGCGTCGTGAAAGACTATCGTGCATTCATGGGGGGCGTGGATGTACACAATCAGCTGCGATTGCAGCGGTACTCCATTCAGAGAGCAGTGCGTTTGAAGAAATACTACAAGTCGCTCGTGCTTGGCTTGATCGACATGGCGATTGTGAATGAATACATCGTGCATAAGACCTATCACAAGCACAAAACCTCTCGCGCGCTGACCCATGTCAAGTATATGAAGGAACTTTAAGACCTATCACAAGCACAAAACCTCTCGCGCGCTGACCCATGTCAAGTATATGAAGGAACTGCACCTATGACTCTGTCATCTGCGCGCCTCCGATATGTACGAAGGGAACATCTTTGGTACCCAAGATGGGCAAATACGAGAAGCTCCTGCAACAAGCGCAGGTCTGCCAAACGAGACGATACACACCCAAACAAGTAATACGAGAAGCTCCTGCAACAAGCGCAGGTCTGCCAAACGAGACGATACACACCCAAACAAGTTGACGAGTGGCGCAACAAGAATACGCAGCCCAAGCGGCGGCAGAGATCTTACAAAGTGTGCTCGCTTCTACGCGAAGCAGACAAAAGGGCGACAACGGCCTCCTTCTTCTGCGACGAGTGCAGTGAATCAAGGCCTATATTTTTGGGTATGAAGCCTCGCCGTCAGATCCGTGGGGTGGCGATGACATGCTAGGACGTGGGACTCCGCGAGTGGGTGAATGGAAAACTGGTCCCGATTGCTTCTGGAAGGAGTATCAGAGTGCGCCGGGTTGGAGACGCAGCTGCTGATGCGCCTTCTACGCCGGGAACACCTGTTGCACCTCTTACTCCTCTTGCTCCGGCTAGCAGCAACAAACGACGTAGGACGAATAACTAGCTGAAAAACCCGCATATATTTTTTTGCGAATGGCAGCACCGTAACCTGAATATATGCATCTCAAACTCTATCTGTTGTCGTTTTCGAGATCGTCTTGAACTCTATTCTGCTTGCTCATCTGTACTGTCTTCATTCGAACCGACTGTTTTGACGGCTGGTTTGGTCATCTAGTTTGACTATACCTGCGGGAATCGCAGGAAGTAACGCAATCACTGGATGGAAGAGCATCAGCTGGTTGCGATAGCTCCTAAGGGTGACATCCCAACCGACACATTGACTATTTACGTGGGAAGTTTTGAACTACATTTTTGAAAATGAAATCTCTACGAGCTGTATAATCCAGCTCTAGTGTCTCGTATCTTTCCTGCATCTGTCTATCGCACGGCACGTTATGCTGCATTATGCCGATCGAAATGTGCATTTCAAGTCCAGATATGCATGCTACGTGCAGTTTAGCCTAGTCCATACTCACTCGCGCTCGACTTTGCCCAGGCCTTCAATTTAACCGCAACCCTGAATATACAAACATCAAGTCAACTAAAGTCGCATATGCTAGTTAACAAACTTTTTTCTTTCGGTCTAGGGGGTTAAGAATCGCGCTTTTTGGCTAAAATTGAAAAGTGTAATCTCGCTTTTTATACTTGAGTGAAAACTCAGACTGTAGGGGGGGTCGAGTTTTTGTGGTGGGGTCGTGTAGTGTATCCCGGGCCTAATCACTACTTCTCTGTCCGGCGACTTTATGCGAATATGGTTTTTTTGTAGTCCACTAAAAATGTTACATGATTTTCATTGACAGAAAAAGCTCTGCTCTAATGACTGACAGAGGCATCCAATTTGTGGCACACGACGAGCTAACGGCACTGTACTTGAGTAAAAGTATTTAGTTTTGTGCAGGCAACACGCAAGATGCTTCGCACGCCAGGCATGCTTGACATTACTCCGCAAAAACGCGTGGCCATTGGTATGTACCTCGCCGGCCTCAGCAAGAACGGTCGGCTCCCTCGCGGCAGCAAGAAGCTCGCCATGCACACGTTCAAGGCCAGTCGAAGCTCCGTCGACAACATCTGGAGGTTGCGACGGAATCCAAGTGCTATGACGGCAGCTTGGCGGCCGTACTCTCAGCGCGATCGCGCTTCACGGTCGTCGAGCTGGGGCAAATTATCGCCGCCGTACCTCTTTGCAAACGGCAGACCATCCGAGCTCTCGCCGAGTCCACACACATTCCACGATCTACGCTGCACGACTATCTGAAGACCAAGGCGTTTCGACGTGCAATATCCCGCGTCAAGCCAACGCTCACGCCCCACCACAAGAACAGGAGGCTGTCATTTGCGTTAAACCACGTTCAGCACCCTATATATGGTAAACAATTTTTTTTTTTTACTGTATAAATGACTTAATTGGCTTATTTAATTTAATATTTTGTGTTTAATAAACACAAAATATTAAATTGTAGAATAAACACTGTTTATTCTACAGGTTTGCATCAATATCGGTTTGATGCCATGCATGATGTTGTTCATGTTGATGAAAAGTGGTTCAACATGTACAAGGCGTCAAATCGATATTATTTAGCGTCAAATGAAAGTTTGTCATACCGTTCATGTCCTAATAAGAGATACATGGGTAAAGTCATATTTTTAACTGCAGTCGCACGCCCGCGGTACGACTTTCGACGCAAACGGTACTTCGAAGTAAAATTGGTATTTGGCCAATCGTCGAGCAAGCCTTGGCGCAACGAAGCTCGATCAACCGACCGGCCTGTACACCGATTACCAAAAATATTTAGCATGACTCGACGGGTGTACGTTGACATGCTCAAGAACAAAGGTTTTTCCTGCCATTCGCAACCAGTGGCCAGGTAAGTTAAACTTCAACTTCAAGTGGGGCCATTAGTTTTCTTCTATGATAACTGACTATGATATATGTTGCATGCAGGACGAAAGAGTATTACCATTCGTGTACAGCAAGACAATTCCGGCCCGCATGTCGACGAAGACCACGGTGAGGTAGTTGCAGCTGGAAAAGAAGGCGGTTGGAATATTCAAATGGAATGCCAACCGCATCACTCCCCCGACTGTAACGTGCTTGACTTAGGATTTTTCAATGCTATACAGTCGCTACAGTACAAGAACCCGACCAATGACGTGGATAAGTTGATAGCAGCAGTACCAGACAGCATACAGAGATATAAAGTGTACTACATTGGATAAATGCTTCCTGACTGTGCAAAAAGCCATGGAACTCATTATCCAACACGAGGGAGGGAACGATTTCAAGCTACAAGCGGGTTGGGAAAGCTGCTTAACCCAGCGGAGCCACAGTAACAGCACTCAGTATCCCTGAGAAGACGTATCATGCTGGAGTAAGTGCTTTAACACAGCAAATTTTAGATCATAAGTAAAGCGCAGCCTACAATGTAGCCTTAAATTTTACCATCTCATGTTTGGATAAAAAACAAAGGGTTAGGTTTAAACTCATATCAGCCAGCGTAACATCGAGTAAAACCTCGTTTTTAAACGGCAATTCCATAGAGCGTAGGATCGTTTAATAGAAACAGCAAGTGCTGGGTAGATGCGCAAATCGCTGACGATGCCGTATTAATTTTATTTATGTAATATCGCTATTTTTCAACAGACCTACGAAAAAAAGGCTTTGGCGTATTAAAAATCAGAAAATTATTGTGCAGTTATTTAAGCACTGAATAGAGTTAACGGGAAGCAAAAAATATGTGGAGATTCGCCTTAATCTGCTCTTTGTTTTAAGCTGCTCTGTGACTGACAACTACAAAAACTGACAGAATAATCGAGATAGAGGGGCTATTCGTATAAATTCGCCGGACAGAGAAGTACTAAACTCCAACACAGCAATGCGGGGGCCAACCCGCACGGAATAGTAGACGAATGTATTTGATGTATTGACTATTAGGACGATTGGAAAGTGAGAGATGTCTGATGACCCGAGTGATGCTAACCGGCTCGTTTCCTATTCAGGCCATACTCCCAGAGATCCGGAACTATCGTAGCAGAATCCACCTGCCTGATAGTCCGGTTGAATATTTAACATGCATCCAATAAAAAATACAAGCAGTTGGTCATACTAATTCCTTATGCAGCGCAGTACGGCACTAGTTGCCGCAACTGGCATCACAGGTCCTTTACCTGGTATCCCCAGCTCATAGCTGGTAGGCGCATCCAATGAACCTGTGATCCTTACCATGACGTCTCCTGATGACAGAACTGTGATCTGACGACATCATTGATGTTTGTCGAATCCTCCCTTGAAGGTAACTGCGGTGGTGCAAAGCTGGTATCCCAGGAACCCACTACACAGCCCTCCAAGCTTGGTATCACAGCTCGCTCACACGGTCACCGTGTCACTAGTCAGTCTGCCGCTGTACTATCGCCGCTGGCCATGGTTCTTGCGAAGTCGAGCTGAACGGCCCGAATTGCTACCAGGAACTTGTATCCTTCCAGTAGCTGGGGATTGTGACCGCGTTTGGCGTCTTCCAGGTCCCGCCGACCCATCCACATAATGCCCCAAACTTAAATATTGACCTCCATTGGTCACGACGCTTGGCTGTCCATCCCGTACTTGCTGGGTATGTTGTCGGTGCTTGCCGACTGCCCTCGGTCCTTCTTGATCTTGCCCTGCTGGGCGTCGTCGTTTCCGAGCTCTCCGACTCTGCGTCGGCCCAGTAGAGTCAACGGACTCCTGCTGCTGCTCAGTGTTTGAAATAGCAGAAGTGGGTGGTTCCCCTCTTCCTCCACTACTTGGTTGCAGCTTCGACCAGTAATCACTGAGTGCTGAGTCGTTAGCTTGGTGGACGTAGTTGTCCACGAGAATGTGAATCTCCTTGGCGAAGTCGATTAGCGGCTCATGCGAATCCTCAATGGATTGGAGGCCCTTCCAGATAACTTCGATCTCATTATGCTTGGCCTCGGCGTTCCACCGATGGGTCTTCAATTTCTCGATTGCCAGCACGATCCCTTGTATGCTTGGCCTCGGCGTTCCACCGATGGGTCTTCAATTTCTCGATTGCCAGCACGATCCCTTGTGCAGACACGTGCTCTAGAACTCATACGTTACCTCCAGGCTGTCATCGGCGTACATCTTGAGTCTGGACGCGTGTGTGTTCAGCTCATCTCCTGTCACGAGATGTTGCACCCGAAATGATTGTGCATCCGCTCGAATCACTCGATACGGACCCACCCACGTCACCTGTAACTTATTGTCACGTTTCGCGTCCACCCGGGACCTTAGGACATAGTCACCGACTGTGAAGTTCACCAAGTTCTCAGAACGTTCCTTTTTCTTGTTGAGAAGGCGCTGATTCAGCCTTTGGTCTTCCACGGCACAGTGCATTGCTCGAACGCTTTCGCGAAGTCGTTCGAGGTAGACCTCGAACTCAGATGATTCGGGAACTTTTTGGAGCTCTTGCGCATCGGGTAGGTAAACTTCACGGAGCGGTGTCGGGTTGTGTAGACCCGTAACTAGTCGCATCATCTCTGGCGAACCATTCGTCACTTGAGCGACGGTATGGTTCAGGTTGGCCTGGACCATCGGTACCAAATAGACCCAGTCCTTGTAACTCACCTTGTACGTCAAGATCATGGCGCGAATTACTTGCAAGATGTCGCGGTTCACGCGTTCCACGGATCCATTGATACACATGTTTTACGCTGGGGTGAATATCTGCTGCGTCCGCAGTCGGCGGCACAATTCAGCAATCAACTCGTTCTAGAAGTGTGTACCGTTGTCTGACACCTAGTCAGGTGGTACTCCAAATCGGAAGTGCCAAGATAGCAAAGCTTCAGTAGTTACGCGGCTGTCGGCCGTGTCAGCCACCACTAGGTCGCAATAGAAAGTAGCATGATCCTTCAAAACTAATAGATACTTGCTGCTGCCATAGATCGGTCCCATGTAGAGAAAGTCGAAATGTAGAACTTTGTTGCGTGTGTTGCTGTCGATCACATCGCCCCAAGGCCTGGGGATAATCCCCCCCTCGACAATAAAAACACAGCAAACAACCATTCACAAATTGCCGGACCGTGTTTTGTAACTGGTCAATTGTGAAAAGTCGGTTCAAATGGGTGATCATGGCGTTTTGGCCACGGTGACCTTGAGCTCCGCAGTGTGCCACACTACATAATCTCAGGATAAACTCGGTTGCTTCCACTGACACCCAAAGTGTGTCCCCCATTCTGATCAGCCCGTCGGTAGTCGTGCTACGTGTAGGAGCTGTAAAGTTCTGTTGGACGGCGGCTAATTCATCGAGCGTCGACCAAATGAAGTCCTCTTCATCCAAAAGTCGTAATTGGGGCCTGCTCGGCATCGATTGACCCCGCACCGCCTTAATTCTCTTTAACGTTGTCATGTGGGTGTGATTTCCTGCCCACCGGGAGATCATATCCGCCCAAAATTTATCCGGTCCTGGTACATGCTCTACCACATAGCGAAAATTCATCAATTTCATCGCCCACAGGAGTAATTTGCCTTTGATATATATCGATTGACCCCGCACCGCCTTAATTCTCTTTAACGTTGTCATGTGGGTGTGATTTCCTGCCCACCGGGAGATCATATCCGCCCAAAAGTTATCCGGTCCTGGTACATGCTCTATCACATAGCGCAAATTCATCGATTTCATCGCCCACAGGAGTAATTTGCCTTTGATATACTTTTTGACACCTTCGTGAAGCGAAAAAACGTGTATCAGATTCCGATAATCGCAGAACATTCGGAAAGGCTGAGGCCTTAGTAGCAAGGAGTCCATTTTCTCACAGGCCAGCACAAGGGGCAGGACTTCCTTCTCAATTACTGTCCAATTCAGCTGACTGCCAGTAAAGGTCCCGCTCATGCACTGGATGAGTTTGTGTTGTTGTCACGTGGCTGGCTGCTTTGGGTCATAATTTTCCACTTGAGTTATGATCGCAGCTCAGCCAACGTCCGACGCATCCGTAAATAGACACGTAGTAACGTTATCATCAGGAAAGGCTAATGTTGCGGAGTCTGCCAACATTCCTTTCACTGTATCAAAAGCATCACGTTCCTCTTTTGTCAATTCCACCTCGATTCCAGCAGCTGCTCGTTTGGTCCGCTTCGTGGAAGCTAGAGATGAATCAAGGCGATGTTGAAGAGGCTACTTGGCGTGCAAAGTCAACTATGCTCTCCCGCATTCAGTTGATTGCACAGACAAACTGCTGTAGCTCTCCACCAGTCGTATGATAGGGGAAAGATCGTTGCGTGTTCATGACGAATTCCATGTTCGTCAATCAACCGACCTCACCACTTCACTTCTGTCTGGTAAAGACTTGACTTCTCGACACTCAACTTTAATCCATATTGATTTAGAAGAGTAACTAGCTCGCCGAGCTCCAAGAGATACGTCTCAATGTCCTCTACAAACAATAGTAGATAATCAATCCAAATCAGTAAGAGTAAACTCGCAAAACATTCTTCCATAGTCTTTTGAAGATGAATTGCAGCATCTGCACAACCCTGCGCGGTACCTGACGAGGATGAAAATCTTCTCGTCGGTCATATACGACATGAATTCTTGGCACGCCTCAGCCCGAGGTAGCTGCCAGAAACCTTTAAGAAAATCAAATAATCCAAAGTGTTTCATTCCCCTCGCGTTCCCCAGAACTCATGACAGAATTGGCATTACTGCTGCCATCACTTCGGTCTGCTCGTTCCGAGCTCGGTAGTCTGTAGTCTGCCTCAAATCCAACACGTGTGCAGATTTCTTAACTGGCAAGACAGGGCTTGACCACCGACTCTTGGGGTTCTCGTAGACTAGTCCTAATTCCACAAGACGTTCATTCAATTCACGTAAAAATGCTCGAATATGGGGGGGGTACTTACGAGGTTTACATCTCGCTGGACGAGCACCATCCCTTAGTCGTACTTCGAGTGGTGGCACATTCGCCGGAGGGTCATCACGTAATTCTAGACTCCACACGTCATACGCGTGTGAGATAGTACGCTAAGTCTCCAAATGCTCCACCGGAAAACCATTCTCCACAGCCTTCCTGATAAGTTTCTCCACAGCCTCGAATATGTCCTCATCTCCAGCTGGTGTTGATCCATCGGTCTTTACAGACATTTCGTCCTCTTCTAGTCCAATTGGATCTCCGCTGGTCTCATCTTCGCTCCGTGTAGCTAACTGTTGTAATTGTTGATTCACGTCAATACCCAATGACGGGAGGAGGTCATTGCCAATGATAAACTCTCCATCATCAACATCTACCACAAGAACATACACAGCAGACATACGTTCCACTGCTTCCACTGCCGCATGAATCATTACGTGCAGCTTAGTCTTGTAGTTAGCGGTTACCGTTGTTGAACCAAAGGCCTGGTTCAAAATCGGAGTCTCCAACTTTTCTGCAGTCAAGAGCCTTGAGATCATTCCAATGCGAAAGCCCGATTACGGTGTAATCCGATCCACTGTCAGGGCAGTACGGAAGCTTCACCTTGCCGTTCAGCGTTACCACTCGATCAGTAGATGGTAGAATCTCACCAAGTCGTTTTAACTTGGCTTTCTTGTTATGTGCGTCCCTCATTTTCTTCCAAAGAGTGTCCTTCTGCCGAGAGGCACTTGGACAATCAATGTAGTTCTTCACACTTAGGACATGGTCCTGGCGGAGGCCCCGACTAGGCACTTGGACAATCAATGTAGTTCTTCACACTTAGGACATGGTCCTGGCGGAGGCCCCGACTAGCTTGGAGATTTTGCTTTCTTGCCGCTCTTGCTCCAGCTCGCAGTCGCCGCAGGAATGATCGTAGTGGTTATTGGCGCAGCCGACGTCTTCTCGTCCCAGCGTCGTTTGTTCTTTGCTGCTTGTTGTTGGTTCTTGGGCTTCTCTTTACCCTGTCCTGTCGCTTCTCGCTTCTGTAGACGTATGCGTTGGTGTTGTCGCTCCAATTCGGTCGCATTCTCCAGGATCAACCTGAAAGGGCCTTTGGATCCTTCTCAACCTCATGGTGTGAGAAACGGAGGCACTGTTTCATTTCGTCCTTAAGTGACTGTGGCCACAGATTTGGCACTAGTTGCTTGCACTTGTCTTTCGTACCACTGACCCCACTGAAGCACTCGGACAACCCATTGTCATCCACGAGTAATACTAAAGGTCTTTCCACTGACCCCACTGAAGCACTCGGACAACCCATTGTCATCCACGAGTAATACTAAAGGTCTTGTAGTAGTCAATGATTGTTGCGTTCACGTCACTCTCGTCCTTGTTAATGCGTAGCTCCTTCTTGAAAAGTGCCTTTATATCGGGCAGCGTATCGTTCTTGATGCTGCTCAGGATGTATTCAATTTCAGCAGTTAACATGCCCTATGTGGCATCCGCAGGCTCCACATTGAGCTGAAGCTCGCAGAAAGTGTCGAGTAGACGTGGCTCGACCGATTCACGGATCAATAGCACCACTGCAGCGTAGTCCTCGCCGGTAACGCGACAGCGTGCTTGCATCTTCGATTCGTGGTCGCGTCGATCTCTCTTCCACTTTACGAGTGCCTCATTCGAGACTGACTCGATCATAGGTAGGAGGATCGGCGTGAAGAGTGGGACAGTCCCCGTCGGACCATCCGTTGCTCCAGCACTGCACATCGTGCTGAATCTTGAAGTTCACCGACGATTAAAGATCTGATCGTCGACTTGAGAGTATGTTCGGTCCACTGGTATACGTAGTCGAAGGTTGACGGCGTCATAGCAGTGGTAATTCTACTAAATAATTATTTGTAGTCCGAAGCACTACTAAACTCCAACACAGCAATGCGGGGCCAACCCGCACGGAATAGTAGACGAATGTATCACTAGTAGGTCGATTGGAAAGTGAGAGATGTCTGATGACCCGAGTGATGCTAACCGGCTCGTTTCCTATTCAGGTCATACTCCCAGAGATCCGGAACTATCGTAGCAGAATCCACCTGCCTGATAGTCCGGTTGAATATTTAACATGCATCCAATAAAAAAGACATGCAGTTGGTCATACTAATTCATTATGCAGCGCAGTACGGCACTAGTTGCCGCAACTGGCATCACAGATCCTTTACCTGGTATCCCCAGCTCATAGCTGGTAGGCGCATCCAATGAACCGGTGATCCTTACCATGACGTCTCCTGACGACAGAACTGTGATCTGTTTACATCCTTGATGTCTGTCGAATCCTCCCTTGAAGTAACTGCGGTGGTGCAAAGCTGGTTTCCCAGGGACCCACTACAGGTCGAGTTTCACCGTCGTTGTCTGTATTTGACACTTTCTGATGGTTGGAAAACACACCGATTTGGGCCTATAGGACAGTAACAAACTTATATGGAAGGCCACATTAGCAACTACTTGGGGGATAAAGGTTTCTTTATCCCCCAGGTCGAAAGCCTACCAGTAGGAAGGTCAAAGCCTACTATTAATAGTAGCCTCCACAGATAGATGTTTGTATGTAAAAACAGCTGGTGTTCATAAAAACTGAGCGTACTGCTAGAAAAAGTTCAAATTGAAGCAACTCGAAAATCATCCAATCTTGGTCAAGTGCTTGTTATCCCGCGAGATCCGACCACCAGTACTCCCATGTTAAAGGCCTCAGACTAAACTCAAAACTAACTATGAGGATCAGTGCTATCTTAGCTTGCCGATGATCTGGGATCTTGGCGGTTGCTTGTGGGGTAGACAAACTTTTTTTTTACGTGAGCCTACTAGTAGGGTCAAAACCGATGATCTGGGATCTTGGCGGTTGCTTGTGGGGGAGACAAACTTTTTTTTTACGTGAGCGCCTACTAGTAGCCTCATTGGGGATAAAGGAAACTTTTTTTAACAACCAAAAGATAAGGGAGGTTAATCTACATAATTTTCTTTTCACTATCATTCCGAGCACGTGAGGGTTCTTGAGCGACAGTCGCCCATACAGCGACTTGAACGAAGAGGAGGAAGCTCAGCAACGAGATTCATTATAAAGTCTCGTTAATAGCTTGTGTTTTTGCAGGTAAACTCGCAACTAGGCTGTCTGAAATCGATAACAAAGTGTGCAGGGGTCCTGACAGTGGAAACGGATGGCCACATCTACATGTATTGTCCTGAGTCAGGACAATAGTGATCGACACAGATTGTAATGCTACCGGTAGACAGTCTGTTCTTGTTGGTTCCTGTACTTTTAGCCATAACGTAAGTTCACATAGCGAGACACGTGTCCATTGCTGCAACGTTACAGTCCACTAATCATTTGCCGATAAGAAAGTCATGGGACGGATAAGTCTTACGCCAGATCGCCCGATCCTTTCCTAGATGAAAGCTGCTCCCCGACAAAAGTTATTTATTACTGTAGTAATAATTATACTATACATGTAGGAATTTATATACCGACACTCGGCGGAAAGAAGGTATGCCTGGTACGAGGAAAAGAGCACAGTTGTTATTGATCGGATTAACAACGAGTAAAAGTTGTAGTTTAGCTCGTATCCTATAGTTTTTCTGGCAGTTCCATCCTTACTTTAGGTCCCGTTGCAAAACAACTTGAAGTTTGTACATCGCCTCTGCAGCATTTGGGCGATCAGCTGGATCCACCGCCACACAAGCAAACCCCAACTCTACCAACGACTTGGGACTCGACTCGGAAAACTCGACGCGAACCTCCCCAGCGGTGATCTTTTGCAGCAAAGTTGCGTCCGCCATTTTTCGACCGTCCTTATCCTGAGTGCGTTGTTTAGCTTGAGCACACGGCAGTGCGTGTAGGTCGAGTTCCGATAATACCACCCCAAACGAGAAAATGTCTGCTTTGACGTCATATTTCTCCCCGAGCATCACTTCTGGTGCCATCCAGAGAGAAGTACCAACTCCAGCAGTCATCGTCTGATCAAGACGTTCTCGTGAGATGCCAAAGTCCGTCACTTTGGCTTCGCGTGCTTGATTCAGTAAGATATTCCGTGACTTGAGGTCTCGGTGAATAACTGGAGGCATTAGCGAGTGAAGGTAAGTGAGTGCATGGCAGACATGTAATGCGATCGTAGCTTTCTCTCGATCCACTCCAATTGGATGTTTCGTGGCTTCGTACTGATTTAAAAGACTGCGAAGATCACCGCCGTCCACGAGCTCGAGTACAACACAAAGATCCGATAACGAGTCCCATGCCACACCAACAAAAGTGACAATATGTGGGTGGTCCATGGTTGCCGTCAGCTTCGCATCCGTAAGAAAATCCTTGACATGCTGTAGATTTCCTCGTGTGGATGGCAGTAGCATCTTTACCGCTACTTTCTGTCCATTGAAAACTCCCGTGAATACTTCTCCGTATGCCCCTCGACTCAGTAGTTTCTTGATTTTCACCTTGTCTCGCGGAATCCGTTTGGCTGTGATGACATCGTCGTTCCAGATTCCCGTTTGGCCGCTCATTGCAGCTTCAAGTGACGTTGACTCACCCGACGGCAGTGTTGCTGTCCATTGACCTCCAGATTTCCCTTTTCGTCCACATCGACGTCGATAGAAGATGACGAGTCCGATAATCAGCACCAGTACAACAAAACCCGCAATGATAATTGCCACTAGAACTCCAGTGCTTAGCCCACTACTGCTTTCTTGTGTACTAGATCCACTAGAGCTGATGTCGTTGTCGTTGCTAGTGTACCACTTGATCCAGTCGACATCACAAGAATGGGTCGTTAACGTCTCTTTAGTTGCACTGTCGACTCTGTAGACATCCGTCGAGCATTGACTGTCATTGTAGTATTTAATCGCAGCCGATCCATCCTCGTACAGGGAGCCAATGATGTAGAAACTGTCGTCATCTTTGAAGGACCCTTCACAGTTGCCAAGTGCTGGTACTCCGTATGCGTAGTTGAGATTAACGCAGATCTCCTCCATATAACCGACTTCTAGGATATAACTGGCACTGCTGAATTGGTTTCGCGTGGCTGAAACAAAGTCGGTAGTGCACTCAGTACTCACATATTCGACAGTTGCATTGCTCGCACTGCCGTCATAAGCCGGAGTTGGCGCGCAAATGCGGAGTCAGTTAAAGTGACGGTATATTCGACAGTTGCATTGCTCGCACTGCCGTCATAAGCCGGAGTTGGCGCGCAAATGCGGAGTCGGTATACCTTCATAGAGGAAATAGGGGAAGGTTTAGTTTAGAAATACGGTACTGTACTTACAGTTAAGTACAGTATTCAACTCAATTATAAAAATTGCAATTTGTGCGATACCAATAATAAATATTGCCGCAAATTGTATATTATTTATGATCGTACCTGTTCTTCCTCTTCATATGTCCCGGTAGGTACTGTATTCCAGTAGGAATGAAGGCTCGCCGATCGACGGTCCGCACCGTCCCGATATCCGCACCCTCGACATCGCCGATGATGTCTTGAGGGAAGTCGACTGTCGGTTGCATTGTGGAGGAGGAATACTTTTATCCAAGAGGATATCCTCTTGGATTTTTCCTGGAAACGCTCGCGAGCTACCTACTTGAAAACATAGTTTTTATTACTGTAATACTTCATATTTTTAGCTCATTCCGACCTTGACAATTATTAATAACCCCCGTGTTAATTAATGAGGCTTTAAATTAAAAATAATGGAAGCATATTGAGTGTCATCCCGCTTTGACGGAGCTCTCGTTAATAAATATTCATAAGCTGCTCACGATAACTGCCGGCGTGATAGAATAAGTTGTAGTCTGTACAGTGCTTCAGCCGCTGTAGGTCGTTCAGTCGGGTCCATAGCAGTACAAGCTCGTCCAAGCTCAATTATCGGTCGTGGACTTGCTCCTGAGAATTCGACCTGTACTTTTCCCAACACAACCCGCTGAAGCAGCGAGGAATCGCTCATTTCCCGTCCATTCGAGTCGAGATTTTCCTTCTTGGCTCGTGCATACGGCATCGTATGAACATCCAACTCGGACATGACCACTCCGAACGAAAACACGTCTGCTTTATCATCGTATCGTTCCCCCAGCATCACCTCTGGTGCCATCCAGAGCGAAGTACCAACGCCAGCAGTCATAGTCCGGTCAAGTCGTTCACGAGACATCCCAAAGTCGGATAGTTTGGCATTCCATTCCAAGTCTAGCAGTACATTTCGAGACTTGAGATCTCGATGAATAATAGGCGGAGTGAGTGAATGAAGATACGTCAGAGCATGACAAATCTGGAGCGCAATTGTGGTCTTTTGACGGTCAAATCCGACTGGGAGGTTTGTCTTCTCACACGCGTTAAGCATCGCACGCAACTCCCCACCTTCCATGAACTCAAGAACAACACAAACATCCGATAGAGAATCCCACGCGACACCGACAAAGGAAACGATATGTGGGTGGTCCATGGTAGCGTTCATCTTGGCTTCACCCAAAAAGTCGGTGACGTGCTGGATGTTGCCGCTAATAGGCGAAAGCAGCATCTTGACAGCCACTTTCTTCCCGTTAAAAAGGCCAGTGTAGACTTCACCGAAGGATCCTTTGCTGATGAGTTGATCAGTCACCACTTTGTCTCGAGGAATTCGCTTGGCAGTGATGACATCGTCGTCCCAGAGCCCGATTTTCCCACGCAGTGCTGCTTCAAGTGAATTACTGCTGCTTGGCGTATGACTCTCTGCAAAATTGGCTTTGGAGGTGGATCTAGACTTGTCTTGGCGTCTTCGCATCACAAGGATACCCACGAATACTACGGTGAACGCAAAGACACTTAAGCCAATTACGATCGTGTCACCAGAGTTGGAGCTGCTCTTTTCAATCGAAGCTGAGCCACTTCCGTTAGAAACTTTGGCATCGTTACTACTGTAGAATTTAAACCTGTCGATGGTACAGGTATGATTTGTAAGCTCTTCTTTGGTTACGTAGGTTACCATGTACAGTTGATCGGCGAAGCAGCTTCTGTCAAGAAACATGGCTAATGACGCTGATCCGTTTGAAGCGAGACTTGCAACAGTATACAGACCATCAGATTCGTTGTATGCGCCGACACAGACATCAATAGCTGGATACCCGAAGCCCATAAATGCTTCGGAGCAGTTTTCATCGACGTGAAGAAGCTGAAGTAGGTACGGGGAGTTCCCAAACTTGTCTCGCATAACCTGAAGATAGTCGGAAGAGCAGTCGTTGGTCATCATATTAGCGTTGACGGTTCTCGAGCCGTTAAAGTAGTCGAACGATTCACACGAAGTGACGGTGCAGTTTTCATCCGGCAGTACCGTCACAGCGTACGGAGAGCCACCACACTGATCACCGAGATAAGTCGCTTGAATAGAGTAAATGGGGTCTCCAGACGCAGTTTTAGCTGCTAGAAGTGCAAAAACTATCAAATTCCGCCTCAGCATGGTGCTGGCAGTCTTGACCAGTAAATCAAATGCTTAAATGAAGTTAGTTAGATCGGAAAAAGTAGTGGAAGGGGTTATTTCCAGCTGAATGTTGTTGCCAGTCCCATACCGAAATGCCATCAAAATAGGTGTGTTGAGCTGGGATAAGGTCGCTTTTGAGCATCTGTGAAGCTAAATTAGCACGTGGAAGGCTTCATCAACATTTTATCGAGGAATGCTAGTATACTATGGATGGAATCATGTTTTTGCTGCCTATAGCACGGCCACTCACGACTGTTTTACCTACTAATACAAGTCTTGAGCAAATGATTACTTGAAGATGATCCAGCGCTTCTGCTGCTGTCGGCCGCTCAGCTGGGTCCATTGCCATATACGCTCGACTGACGATCGACTCGGGACTTGCATGAGAGAAATCAAATTTGACTGTTCCGACGGCTATTCTCTGGAATATCGTTCACTACTGCGACTTCGCGTCCATTTGAGTCAAGACCTTCTTTTGATACGCGAGCATACGGTAGAGTATGGACGTCCAACTCGGACAAAACAACTCCAAACGAGAGCATATCGGCTTTAACATCGTCGTGTTCACCCATCATCACCTCTGGAGCCATCCAGTGTTCACCCATCATCACCTCTGGAGCCATCCAGTGTGAAGTGTCAACGCATGCTGTTATAGTACGATCCATTCGTGCACGCGAGATACCATACTCCGATATTTTGGCGTTCACTATTTTAAATCTACGTACCTCTTATTTCAATTAGGTATTAATATGCTCATCTGTTGGCCCTGATCGACCGGGGGTAAATAAGTTACGACATGTCATATTAATAGCCTTTGGTGGCACGAAAGTCGTAGAATAGACGACAATAGATTAAAATCTCCAGAGAACTTATGCATGCGTCTGCAAACATTTGCTTAATGCAAACACGAAGTGTCATGGTCATGGGGTATTATTCGACATTCGCTTGTTCGTTATCTACGACATTGAGTGGGAACAGAGGGGTTAACTCCATCCACTTTACTTTCTGACTCTTGAGCTTCGACGTTCTGGTCGCTACTAAGTATTAGCGTCTTCGTGACACGGGCGAAAGTAGAAGCAAGCAACTTGCGCGTTGCTGTAGGCTGGGCGAGGGGGGCGGCCCACGCGAACCATGAAGATGCTGAAGGTTTGGAGACTGGGCTTCGTAGAGTGCCGATAAACGGAAAATGAGAGTTGTTTTGGTGGAGCTGGCAGGGGGTACTGCCGACCAAGCATTTTGGAGCTGAGAGATGGTTGCTTTCGCTCAAAATAATGTTTCAAATTCCCCTGTGATAAATGATGTAGTGCGCTATCAAGAGTGAAAGCGACAAAATACGCCATTCGGTCTCACTACGCTGGTACAACATGTGATGGTACCCCATATCTGAAGAATTTCCGAACTTTACGACCGTGACATGCTCCACGGACGACGGTAACTCGAGGATTGTGAGTGCTGAGATGGTCTCAGTAGATTGTGCAATGCGAGAGAAGTTTAAATACTCTCCTTACATTTACAAATGGCTGTCCAAGATGAAAGTTACTCCACGTTCAGTATCAGCTACGGTTTCCCAGCCTCCGGTAATTGTGAAGGGTCTTTCGTAAATTCTTACGTCATTGGGATGGGATGCTGCACTCGAACGGCTCGACATCAATCCAGTACTTTTCGACGAGTCCTTGCTACCCAGATACTTGGTATATGATGAACGGCGCAAACCAGACGATGTTGTTAAGTCACGCGAGCGATGATAATTGGTCGAAATGGTACAGCAGCAATGATGCTGAACCTCCTTCGAGTGATAATTGGCAAAAGATAATGCGTCCTACATGGCGTCCTAAAGTGTCCTATTGTCCTAAAATCCCTTGGTAAATTACTTACAAATGACCTGTTTCTAGCCTCAAATTAGGACAGTACGCATCGTTTTAGGACGAAACGAGTAAAATACGCTGTCCTAATAGGACAGCCATCAAACAGCAACTCAGATTTGTGTCTATTAGGACAATATGCAAGTACAGTAGTAGTACAAACAGTAATACTATTAATAGTATCGAACAAAGCGAAGTGTGTCCTGTAACGCAGCTTTTCTGTACATAACGTCGCCCTGCGACGTTTATAATAGCGACGTTAAGGCAGGGTGGTATGTTTAATGTTGACACCGCTTAAACCTAGGACCAACCATCACCAACGTAGGGTTGTTTTGCTTCTCAGGGTTTGGATACATGTAGGGTGAGGCAGGGTGATACTACTAGTATTAAATTCGTTTGACTAGGTTTTAGGACATCCAATAGGACGGAATTTATTTTATGCTATGTCTCAGGATTAGACGTTTTTTAGGACACATTATGGTATTTTATACATTTTTTTTAGGACATTTAGGACACTTTGGGAAGGATTTTATGACGCATTATCCGACACCGCTGAATCATATCATGATCGCAATTTCGGATGGTTTTTCCCGAAGCTGGAATGGATATTAGAGTTCAATCCCTTTGGGGAACAGTAACACAATATACCTCACCTTATAAAAAAATATCATGATCGCAAAACTCACGGACGTCGAAACCCTCTCCCCGACAAAACGATGACTGCAGGTCGTTGTAAATGGCTTCTGAGGTGATGCTTCGAGAAAATTACGACTTGAAAGCGGATATACTTTCGTTCGGCACTGTCATATCGGAACTGGATTTTCACATGATGCCATCTTCACAGGTAGAACAACAACATCGTGAGATGAAGGCCGTGAACTACTCTTCTACAGAGAGTGTCCACTATTGAACTGACATTTTTTTACAGAGTCCGAGCGCAATCGTCCGGTGGGTCATATTTGTGATCCGAAAGATCGCTCGATAGCCGCTGAAGTATTATATCAACTGCAGGTCATTTTAGCTTAAGAATTGACTGCTTAAGTGCAGCTTCGAGATTTACCAGGTACGACGGGTGTAAATGGGTTCCATCAAATCGATATTCAGGTCGTAGCTGTACATGTAGCCCATAAACACTTGTTAAGATAATTGTATCTAGTAGACACGATATACTTACTTACCTTGGGCGGTATATCACAAATCAAGTCGTCGAAGAAGTCTAGCCATCTACATCAGTAGCGCACGTTAGGTTCTCTTGATTTGCCACGACACTAAAATTGTGTTCGAAACTTACTTGCAACTTGAGCTTCTGGCGACGTAATGTTGGAAAATTTTGTTGTACGCAATGACCAGCGCACGAGTTTCGTCGAGCACAGGCGCAACTGGATGGATAAATACGTCGAACTCGTATTTCTTCACAACATCTTCTAACACGTCCATGAAAATGCGAATGGTGTGGTGCATTCCTTCCTCGATTGACTATAGAAAACAAAGCACGTGAGTTCTTTGTTTGAGAATATCCTAAGAAGAGAGTCCAAAGACTTACCTCGTATTTGCACTTCTCAACAGCATTCAAAATGCCCTCACGACAGTCGATCTCTCCAAATAAAAATATAACCCGAGATTTACTTGGAATTTTGGCGATAACGCGCCAGAAGTTCAGTTTCGGGTAGAACGTGGATTCCTTACGGAGATGCCAGTGCTTTAAACCTGTTACCAGAGCTGGGCGCAACAACACTAACCGACCTTCAATCTCGATTTTACGCCAGGAAGTTGCTAGCGTATGGGAATCACCGCATACGTAAATGGTATCAACGCCATTGTCGAATAAAGGTGGATTCAGCTCAAGTGCTTCCCGGACTGATAGCAGCTGAGCGATACATGCATAGTAAGCTTGTTCGTTGCGAATGTTCGTGCGATGCAGCTCCCGTCCAAGACGAAGCAGCTCCAGTTCCCGAATCAGCAATGGGAGGACACGGAGTCGTCCGTTAATGAACAGCAGCTTCACGATCGTGAAGAAACAGGCTAAGAGATTGAGTTCCCTTTCAGATAATGTGTTTGCATGTATCACATCACGACTGAAAAGAGTCCGACTTTTCAAGTCTGTATCGGATCCACTCGCTACTGACATGACCTTCGCATAGCCCTCATGACTTGATGTCCATTCAATACGCCAGTTTGATAGATCCTCATTCCAGCCTTCTTCTGATGCAGTGGCTCCCGTTTGACTGTAACCCCAAGCATCATATCGATCCAGAATATCAACGAATGAACCCGCAAGAAACTGTGGATCGTCATCCTTACCGCTACCAACAGCAAGCGAGCGATTTCCACGAAAAAATGACGCTAACACGTTGTAGGCGTCTTCGTAAAGGCAACACGCTTCAAGAGCATGCGCATGGTTCAGTGCATACGAGGCACTTTGTGGGTCACTCTTCTGAGCTTGTTGAAAACACGCAATGCTTTTCTCCACAGCACCAAAGTCCTTAAGAATAGTTGCGATTAACGCGTATGCTGCACCTGATGACGGACTTGGAGGTACAGTAATTAGCAGACACTTCATTGCATCAACGTCTTTTAGTAGCCATACAAGCGTCTTCTTCACTGCTCGATCATTAGGTTTACTCACAAGCACATGTAACGCCATACTTATAGCTTCAGTCTTTTTCCCTCGATCATGGGCAATCCTAGCGTAAAGTAGCAGTGCGTCTGAATTCAATGTCGAAGCCTGTAGATCTGGTAACAAATGGGTAATAAACGATATCGCTTTCTCCTCGTTGTAGGGGTCTTTTGTCCCATACAAAGCCTTAGCCTTGAGAACTTCCACCTGCTCTTCCATCTGCACTCGATCACCAGCATCAGTAAAGAAACTCTGACTTTTTCGATCTCGGATAGTACCCGACCACTTTTGCAACTCCTCCAACACCTTCACAGCTTCCAGAAACCTCCCAAGCTCAATATAACACTCTGCTAATCTCAACGCACTGATAAACGCCCGTCTCGCATCTACTTTACAGTCCCAATGCGCTCCTCCGTGAGTCTTCCAGCACTTTAAAAAGTAGTGTTCTACTGCTTCTTCATGTCGTCCACAAGCCACCAAAATGTCTCCAAGTGCTAGCAGCGCCTCAAGGTTATCTGGATCTTCAGTTATTACCACTGTATAAATGTCCCTAGCAGCTCGGAACTTCCTCGCCTTCATGTGCATCTCCGCCAGCTTCAAAACTTGTCGAAGATTTGGTTCGTTACCTCCTTTACTGCTAATTTCCTTCTGACTTGGACACTTTTTCGTATATTTTAGGGCTTTCAAGTCCTTTGGAGAGACGAAAAGCTCAAATTCACTCGTTTGTCCGCTCTCCGAGAACGATTTGTCTATCCTTGAACCCCTAGAACTACCAATAGCAGCTAGTGGTACGTCTAGGGACTGCAAAAGCTGTCGAGACGCCGCGTTTTGGTGAAATTCCACGGAAACAGCAACATTTCCAGCTTCTAGCGAAGATGTCGGTTGGAATTTCGCGTTGTACGCGACCAAGAAGCTGTCGAGAACGCAGCGTACAGATGGAGATGTGGTGTTATTGTCTACAGGAGGAAGAGTGACCCGCTTCGTCCACGACAGCGACGCGTCCGCCGCCTCCAAGTGTACGTAGAGCCGCATCCTGCTGGAAGGTCGCTATAATGCGGAATGTGTGTCGTACACTAAATTGGACAGTTGTAGACTACTTACAATACGCCTTCTCGCTGTGAAGGCAAGAAGAGATTTGCGTTGGGTTTGATTCAGCTCATAATGTTCCTCATTTTTCTTGATTTTTTCCCTTACTTTTCCTGCTTTAATCTGCCTCTCAAGGCGGTCGCCAGCACTTGATCCGCCTTGTCACTGGTCCTGCCTACTGCGAGCTGGGGAGTTAGAGCGTCACACAGAGAGACGAGAGATGAACCCTCTTTCTCTGTACATTTTGAGCCGTCTGAAGGGCTCCGACTTAGTCGCTGGAGTTCTTCTTCTGGGCCTCCTGAGCGTCGTACCACTTGTAGAATCGGCTGATGCGGTCCATCTCACCGTCCTTGTAGTTGTTCCAGATGAGGCCGCAGCCGAGACCGAGCGCGGTGGCGACGACGATGTCCTTCAGGGGCGAAAGCATGTTCTTTTGAGGCTTGGGGGCTTGTTTGCTCACTGAGGAAGGGCAGCCGTCTGTGGACCGTCAGAATCGGAAGAGAGGTTGGGGAGGACGGACGTCATGAAAGCGAGGCGCAGCATTTTAAACAGTCACAATACAGTATAAAAGACAAATGAGCACGACCCCCCTTTGACCTAAAACGTTTTTGTCATCTTTATAGACTGATATAATGTCAAATACGATATAGCTAAATACATGGATTGCTCTATATCAACCTCTATTAATACGTATGATACTGAAAATACATGCCTTCCAAGTGGCTCACTTAGTGACTGGTCCTGCACGCGCTGGCTATAAAAACGCGTGACTGCCCCTTCTCTACATTTAGGTCCACCACATCATAAAATCTACATCACTTCAACACTTTTGACAAGCAAAAAAGATCTTTAATGCAACTGGAAGTGTCTCCTCGCGAGGCCTCTTTCCTGGGCGTATTTCTAGCGGCGTTATTAACCGCATGGACTGCCAACGCCAATGATTTCGTATGGGACGATCGCTCCGCCGTACTGTCTAACGCCGACGCGCAGAGCAGCAGTCTGTTCGACGTCTTCTCGCACGACTTCTGGGGCACTGACATCCAGTCGGCTCACAGCCACAAGAGCTACCGTCCACTCACGATCCTGAGCTTCCGTCTCAACTACATGCTCACGAATGGCCACAGCTCCTGGCATTAC
This sequence comes from Phytophthora brassicae, assembly GCA_024679045.1. NCBI lineage: Eukaryota > Oomycota > Peronosporomycetes > Peronosporales > Peronosporaceae > Phytophthora > Phytophthora brassicae. Next base: position 15,185 of record JAIKVB010000159.1, on the reverse strand, counting down.
CACTCCACCAACGCGCTCATACACGCCGGGTGCGCCGTCCTTGTGTTCAAAGTCGCTGACGTCCTGTTCCAGCAGCACAAGCGTCTCTTGACAGCTACAAGAGCCCAAGAGAATCCACAAGACGATTCCCCACTTGAAAATAACCGGAACAAGACGCCTGTAATTGGAAACGACGCCGATAGCGTTTGTGGTGGTGCACTGACGGCTGGACTGCTGTTTGCAGTCCATCCGATCCATTGTGACGCTGTGGCCAGCATCGTCGGGAGAGCCGACTTGCTCTGCACTTTACTCTCGCTGACAGCATTTTTGTTGTATGTAGAAGGTGCGAAACGGGGTAGCACACAGTGGACGTGTGTGGTGGGGGCACTGCTACTAACGATCACCGCGGGATTGTGTAAGGAGCTGGGGTTCACCAACTTTGCCCTATTGGTGGTGTACGATATACTGAGAATTGGTCGCTATTTGCAAGTGAAAGGTGGTATATCTTCTATGAAGAGAAGACTTGGGGTAACAGTGGGTGTAGGGATTTTTGCGGCTTTGGTCCGAGTGTGGATCAATGGTGAGCACCGCCAAATGAAGTGGGATTTACTTGCCAACAATGTGGTTGTTCATGGGAGCAGGTTAACAAGATTCTTATCATATGCACATATACACGCGTGGTATCTGTGGAAACTAGTGTGGCCACGAATGCTCTGCTTTGACTACGGGTACAACACGATCCCCGTTATTGAGTCTATTGCTGACTGGCGTAATTTGTACACAGTACTCGCGTATCTCGTGGTCCTCACTGGATTGAGATGTGCAGTTGTCCAATTGTGTGGGTCGATCAAAACTCCACCATCGTCTCTATTGATGATGAGTATCGCATTTGGTGTGATCCCGTTCGTGCCGGCGTCAAATATTTTATTCCCAGTTGGGACAGTAGTCGCTGAAAGACTACTGTACTTCCCTAGTGTTGGCTTTTGTCTCCTTGTTGGATGTGTGGTCGACTACACTTTCTCAATTATGAACAAGTACACTGTACATACCGCCTTAGTTACTGAGGTAAATGTAACTCTGATCCAGAAAAAGTGGGAAGTAGTTTTTAAAGCTGCGCAGATTATCGTGCTTACTTGCGGCACCATTTTACTTACAGTCGGATGTTACCGCAGTTATCTTCGGAATGCGGACTGGGCTAGTGAGCAAATGTTGTTTAAGGCAGCAGTCGAAGTTGTGCCTACGAACGTCAAAGTTCTATCAAATCAAGCCAAAAACCTGATAAACCCGGATCCACAAAAGGCTCTCGAATATCTGCGTATTTCAATCGGTATGATACCGAAGCACATCGAGAGTCATACGAATGCGGGCCTTACCTTTGTTTCATTAGCGGGTAAGAATAACCACGACGAAGATCTGTATCTGCACGGTTTTCGCCATCTCTATAAGTCTGCTATCCTGGCACCAAGTCACTTTCAGGCTGCAGGGTATCTTGGTGGTGAGATTTTTACACATTGGATGAAGACACGATTGCCATACGGTGAACCTTCGCTAGAAGATCTCCTCGCGAGTGAATCGGTAGACAGCGCGACAAAGTTTCTAAACCACGCTATCGAGTGCAGGAGCATCTCCCCGACTCACTTTTATCATCGAGGAAGTATAGCCTACGAGCTAGGCGATTTTGACACGGCTATCAGCTTCTTCCGCATGACAGAGGTAGCAAACAGTGTGATTCGTGATCGTAAAGTTGATCTGGAACTGCTCGTAGAACCGTCATCGATCTACAACATGCTCGGGATTTGCTACAAGAAGAAAGGTGATGTGAAGAAGGCTCTTGAGATGCTACAGAAAGGAATTATTTTGTACCCGAAAGAGACCGATCTCCACGTCAATGCAGCTTTGATATTGCAACAGGAGGGGGATGTCATGGCAGCTGATGCTCAACTAAAAGCTGGCCTCATAGCAGCAACTGATCGAGTCCATATCGTCAAACTTCGCAAAATTGCAAAGATGCTGGAGACCTCCAATTACCTGATAGCAAAGGAGTTGGTTTTGAATCGAGTTGCAGCACTTGTACAAGAGTACTCTTGAGTAAAACATCTACTGCTTTTATATATATAAGGTTTTGAGTCTACTGTATCAATAAGAATTAATGAACTGGAACACTAATGTATAATGCCAGTAAACTCAAGATAAATGCACCTATCTGGTGATATTATCACATCACTTTTGAAGCATTTGCAGTCGATACAGCGCCTCAGCTGCTGTCGGTCGGTCACTCGGATTCAACGATACACAAGCTCGTCCAAGCTCTACCATACGCTTCGGACTAGCTTGTGAGAACTCGACATGAAGATGTCCCATTGCCACTTGCTGAAGAATAGCAGCATCAGGCAGTCGCCTTCCGTTTGAGTCTCGAACTTGCTCTTTTGCTTGTGTATATGGCAGAGTGTGGACATCCAATTCCGACAGCACAACGCCGAATGAGAACATATCTGCTTTAACGTCGTACCGTTCCCCCATTCAATTCCGACAGCACAACGCCGAATGAGAACATATCTGCTTTAACGTCGTACCGTTCCCCCATCATCACTTCCGGTGCCATCCAAAGCGACGTACCGACACCTGCAGTCATAGTTTGGTCCAAACGTTCTCTCGAAATGCCAAAGTCCGTCAATTTAGCTTCAAGAGCTCGGCTCAGTAGGATGTTGCGTGATTTGAGGTCCCGATGAATAACCGGTGGCATTAGCGAGTGCAAATAGGTGAGAGCATGGCACACTTGAAGTGCAATGGTGATTTTCTCGTGGTTAAAGCCGACTTGATGGTTCGTAGACTGATAATTGTCGAGTAAACCGCGCAAATCGCCACCGTCCATGAACTCAAGCACGACACAGAGATCCGATAGTGAGTCCCAAGCAACTCCTACAAACCTGACGATCTGCGGATGATCCATCATAGCCGTCATCTTTGCCTCTGCAAGGAAATCGTTTACTTGCTGGATCTTACCACGCATATGAGGTAGCCGTCATCTTTGCCTCTGCAAGGAAATCGTTTACTTGCTGGATCTTACCACGCATATGAGGCAGTAACATTTTTACGGCGACTGGTTTCCCGTTGTAAATACCTTCACATACTTCTCCATAAGCACCACGACTGAGAACCTTTTTCACTTGAACCTTATCACGAGGGATACGATACTTCTCCATAAGCACCACGACTGAGAACCTTTTTCACTTGAACCTTATCACGAGGGATACGATTGGCAGTGATGACATCGTCGTCCCAAAGACCGATTTGGCCACGCATAGCTGCCTCTAGTGAAGCTGTATTTCCAGACTGAAGACTAGCGGTAGGCTGTTGGGTAGTCTCTGTGCGCTTCCGATTCGATCGTCGTTTACAGCACCAGAGACAACCACCAATGACGAGGAGAACTAGGATACCTCCAACACTAATGCCAATAATTATTGGCGTATTGGAGCTCTGAGAACTTGAGGAATCGTTTTCTTGGTCGGGGGAAGCTTCAATATTGTTGTCAGCACTCTCGTCACCGTCAACGTAATACCACTTGCTTGCGTTTTCGTCGCAGATGTGAGTGCTAATAGTGTTCTTGTCTGCCGAGTAGGTGGCCCACCATCCACTGTCTTCGCATGTGTCGTCACTATAATACTCGAGTGTTGCAGATCCGTCTGGCTCAAGTCGTGTGATAACGTGAGAGGATTCACTCGAATTCAGGTTTGGAGATCCCTCACAGTTACCCGATGCGAAGAATCCTAAAGCATACGACAGCGTTTCGCAGTCTCTGTCACTGAAAACTTCGACGACAATGAACGGAGAGGTGCCGAAGGCTTGACGCATACTGCTTTGGTAGTCTGATGTACAGTCGGTGGATACCATACCGACGGTCAATGCGGTTGTGGAGACGTCGCTAGTGCACGCAGTTACCTCACAACTGATGTCACGTACACTATAGGTGGTATACGGAGTTCCGGTGCATGAGTTCCCCGAGTAATAGATGTACACCCCGTACAAGCTGTTTGCAAATTCCCATGAAATTGTTGTCAAAGTGACCAGCAGTAGTAGGGTCGAATGCCGGCGTGTCATTTCGTTGACGACGCTTAGTTATCTCTCTGGCTAAAGCTGTAGAAAAGGTAAGATCGATCGTACTTCGAGTAGGTAAAATGGATTGTGCTGGCGATCTAACGGCTGAATGATCAGTTGAGTTACGATGCCTGTTTTCTGGCCAGTATTGTCAACCGGCGACACTAAATTTGGGTGCGCACCCATGTGCCAAAGGTGGCGGTTCAACTACTGGTCGGTACAAGACTGGTTGAAGGAGACCTTACAATCTGCAAACGATACAGCTAACGACTGCGGACTGGACAACATCAGCAGCATTTCCGTTGCTCACTGGTAGAGCATCATTTAGTTAGTTATCGTAACGGTAGTGATGAGCTTTATCCTTTGCCTGGGTGTATAATAATGCTCTGCATATCTACCTGACATCATAATTCCTCGATCTTCGGAGGCAGCCAGTTGGCTCGGACGTTGTAGCGAAGCAAGGTTTAAGATCCTGGTGCAGAAGTGCATTGAATCTTTTTTAGTGTGTGCGACGTGTGATAGCAAGGTTTAAGATCCTGGTGCAGAAGTGCATTGAATCTTTTTTAGTGTGTGCGACGTGTGATAACAATGATGTGCCGCACATCAGATACTGTACGCTAATATGTAAATTCGTTTCAGTCCAGAAATAGCTTGGCAGTCTAAACCCGTAGTCTCCCTCCACTATCAGTCCACATTTAGCTCCACTTTATTTAGCTTGGCAGTCTAAACCCGTAGTCTCCCTCCACTATCAGTCCACATTTAGCTCCACTTTATAAATTCACTCTACTTCATTATACCTTCCGTCTTATTTCCGATGTTTAAATCGCTTCCTATACTCTCTAACTTTACCTACCGTCGAGCACTGTGCAACGGTTCCGCCTGGTCGCATGTTCTTATTTGCTTCAGTCCTGAATTGTCCGACTAAAGCGCAAGTGACTTAAGATGGCGCAATACAAAAGCCAAATGCGGACGTTGACGACGTCACTAGCGCTCGCGGCCTCCTTGGGGCTCACTTGTCGTGTCAGCTCCAGCCTCGTGACGCGGCTGTTGTTCCCGTCAGGCGACGTCACACTAGCCAAGTGGTTGTGGCTTGTGTTGGGGATGGGGTTAGCAAGTGTCCACCTGAATGACGTGGTGGACAGATGGCGATATAAAAAGATAACAGTTACACAACAATGGTATTTGGTGGACAACCGCGGGACGAATGCTATTTCAGGACGTTACGTTGAAGTGGACACTCAGTTCTTCCAAGGACAATTGCGTGTTATGACAAATAGGAAAAGCGTTGGACTGCAGATCCAAGGACGCTTTAAGAAGAACGTACCGATGATTAACAGTCAATTGGTTGTGGCGGTGCGACTGCCAGTTCATAAGATTCAGATGACTTGGGTGGCTGGAATCTTTGGACTGCAGATCCAAGGACGCTTTAAGAAGAACGTACCGATGATTAACAATCAATTGGTTGTGGCGGTGCGACTGCCAGTTCATAAGATTCAGATGACTTGGGTGGCTGGAATGCTGGTTAACATAGTTAACACACTCTGCAGTTATCGTAAAGTCCATTCATCACTTGGAAACGACAATTGGGAGCTTCCGTACGCTGAAATTCCGTTGCAATTGTGCGAAAACTCGCAGTTTGGTGCTGATATTGACAATAGTGAACTTAAATCAGTGAGTTGTTTTGCAGCTGGGAGAGTGTACACGTTTGAAGCGAGAGTAAAGGGCTACAGATGGTGGTTGGCAACTGTGATGTTTACATTGGCGGCGTGGATTCCGATTGAGTGGATGAATCTCCCTCTTGTGCAAATTTCAAGTTATTTGGTACCAAAACCGTTGAAAAAAGCCCCGAAAGCACAAAAACTACCACATCACACGAAAAGTGACAGGAAATATGTCTTCTGCTTCTCGGTTTATCGTCAAAATCAAGCAGAAAACTCGGAAATCCAAGGTCTACGCATAGCTCTTCCTGATGATAAATCTTTTCCTGACTTTGAAGTCGGTTCTCCTATTTCATTGTTGACTGACAATGGACAGCGAGGTGGCGTACCAGTAGCTCATGCTGCAGCTTGTCGTCAAATTGCAGAGAATGCTCGTGCATTAGGTCGATTAGACTTCAGTCTAGATGTGTGGGTGGAATTTGTCGACCGCATTGCTGGACGACGTAAAGTGGGCTATTTACTGACAGTTGTTGACTTGACTAAGGGACATCGACGTATAGTCATGCGCAGTGCGACTACCGTGAAAAATGCTCTTCTACTTCTCCGTCTAGAGCACCAACTTGACAGGAAAGAAACCGAATCTGAGACCGGTATTGGGGATATTGAGGATCAGGAACAAGCGCAATTGGACGAGTCTGTCGATTTTCAGCATCTCTCGGTTGAATCCCGTGAATATCGCTACGAACAGATTGAGAACGAAACGACTGCTGTAGCTCACGTGCTTGAGCAAGTGGCGCGAAAACCATCTCAAGGACGACGACGATGGAGACAGCCGCAACGTTGCTACCAGAACCAGTTAGAGAAAGCTACGTTGTATCGGTGTCTGATGTCCACTTCTCGATTACCATCCGTGCCCAGTTACGAATCGATTGGTGTACAGATTAACGCGAGTCAGCACTTGGCAATGAATGTTGTGTCTGAAGCGGGGGTTTACCGTTTACATAATGCTGGAGACGGAACAACACCACTTCTCCGTCAGGAATGGTTCATTATTTCTGCTGATTACCTGCATTTTTTCCGGTCGTATTCAGTAACTCCATGCTTAAGTATCCCAGTCACTCATGTACTGAATGTCTCCAGTATAGAACGAGTTCACATGTTACAAGGAAGCCAGTTGACTGGTGTCCATCAGGAAGGAGGAGTTCCACGATGGAATTGTGTGGAGATTCACTTGGTGCTGGAGATTGTCACTGTGTTTGTAGAGACACCAGAAGAGCGTGATCGACTGGTTGCTTCTCTACAGCCTTTAACTATTGACAACTGCGATGAAAAGGTTACAATTCCAGCAAAAGCGACCAGTTCCGAGGCGATTGCTGCTTCCCCACTCTTTCTTCCGATGACACTTGACTCTCAAAGTCAACCCGTGTGCCTCAACCAGCGGACATCTCGATTTATGGACAAGGAAATAGACACACCGTCAATACTTAAACAAGTTCATGAAAGCCTTGAAGCAGGACTTGAAGTTTTCGCACTGGGTGAGACTGGAGCGAGACTTCGTATTAACCGAGCAATTATACTGCGCCTCCTCGATAATGTCGAGAAGTTGAATGGACTCGATCTGGACAACGTGGCGTCGGATACGTCAAACGAGGACCGACTCGCTCTAGGACTCAATTTCTATCATACGCTGTTTATCCACGCTGTACTCGTCTTCGGTTACCCATCGTCACATGAACAGTGGAAACTACTCCAAACGGTCCCATGTTACCTCGTGAAAACTCAAGGTGGAACTGAGTCTGTAAGGTTTACATTGGCGGATATCCAGCGAGTGATGCTACGCTGTCCAGTGCCTGTGACGTTGGAGGCTTCCAGTCTACAGCGGAGTTTGACCCAGAACGCAATCATGGATCTTGCTATCGGTAGTGGCGATGCTATCGATGGTTTGTGTCGTACAGTTCTGGGTGTAGCGTGGACTCCTGTTCTACCGTGCAGCAGTTCATACTCTGCTATCAGAAAGACGCCACTTCCTATTCCATCGGGTTTAGCCATCGATTGTTCTGATGTTCGCACGAGTATGATACTCCAGATCAATAGCTCACCCCCAATTGCAAAGACAACAGGTATCATTTGCGTCTACGATGGTGGTGACAAGCTAAATGAACAGCTTAACTCTACTTGCACCCTCTTTTTAGCTCGTGAACTGCAATTGAACGAAGTGACACGTGTTATTTACTTGCCGAAAGTTTGCGAATGGTATCGAATCGGCTACAGTGACGAAGACGATGAAGACGATGCAGTTAATCGACGAATGGGTCCTCTGACTCAACATCGTCGTCGTCGAAACAGCAGCAATGCCAGTACTGGGGGTTTGGCAGCACTTCCAAAGTCACGAAGTTTCTACTGTCTTCAGCGATTATTAGGATTTATGAAAGTGGAGCAGCATCATCGGGTAATGCACTTGCTGCTTGGAGCTGGTGAAGAATGCAAATTTGTATTTACTGACTTCTGGACGAGGCCAAGTCGATCGGTAGCAGCAAATTTTCTTACTAGTGCGGGGAACGCGGCGCTCGCAGTATTCAAAGGCTCAAATGCTAGCGATTCATTCGCTACAGCAACCGGAAATGATGGAGATTGGTTTTCGTTTGGTCAGCAAAGTCGCTCGTAATACTTACGGGAACTGATAAGAGTTTTTATATATGAAACGGATGGCGAGACCCCGGGGTCCCGCATAAAATACCGCTGAGATCAAGGATTATTTATTTAATTTTGAAGGCGAACCATCATCCGCTTTTCGTCCGTCAAACCAGCGCCAGGCATGACACCTCGGACCACAGGAAGCTCTCAAACAACTATTCCCCCTCGCAAGCGGCAAAAGCGGGCTAGTGGTAATGGAATCTGTGGCCGAAATATATCGGAAGCTTCAGTGACGGGCCTCAAGGCAAAATGACTTCTACAGTTGTTTTAGCTCCTTGAAGGAGAAGGCGTAGAAATACACGATGCACTGCATTTCATTACCTAAATTTTAGGTATCACGTTCATTTTTAATAGATATTCTAATTAAAAACCGGTATCGATGGGAGCAGGTCCCGATTGGACCCATCCGTTTCATATATAAGAAATATTGTTAAATAATTTTAAATTTTTTAGTCATTTTGTGTATAATTTACTACCGGTAGCTCAAATATATTATATTTGAAGTATTTTCTTAAATTTGGTGCTTTTAATTAAGTAAACTTGTCATTCAAGCATTTATCTGGATTTTAGTTCCAGAGTTTGTTGGCGACAGACAAAAATTAGTAGCATGATGTAAAAATATAATCTGAAACCATCGTTGTCCAGATTTCAGTTATTTTCCTCGTTTAAAAGTATTTGCCTTTCGCTTTATCTTCAAGTGAGTGAGTTGGTACTCATCGTCTTTCCATTAACATTGATTTTCGATAGCTAAGAACCTTGGCCACTTCTCTTCTCGCCACCTTCCGATTACAACTCGTTCATGAAGGGAACTCATGCTTTCGTATCTTTCGTGGCAGGAATCGTCATCCTTGTATCAACTTGCGCAAGATCGCAAACATCGACTTCTGTGCTCGCCTACTACGCGTCGGATACGTGTGAAGAAACTCCTAATCGTGTCGATATTGGAGCCAACGAATGCGATTCATCCTGCACACAACTACTTTCTGACTGGAAATCCTTGCAAGGTTTCTGCGATACTGTTGACTCCAGGAAAGTAATTTCTGAGGCGTTCAAGGAGAGCTCGTACATTCTCGTGGAGGCTTTCAACGATACTAACTGTACTACTTTTCAAGATGCTACTGCGTTCCAAGCCACAGGGAAATGCACCCAAATCATCACGTTTATCGAGGAGTGGAACTTTGCAGTCTATGCGATTGCTAATGAAGACGCAAACTCAGTGTCGATCCGATACTTCAACGATAGCTTTTGTGAAAGTCCTTTGCTTGAATCATTACCGTTGATTGAAGGTGTATTAACCCAGAATATCGACGTTGACGTGATTTCACCAGCTTGTGATAAAAACAACCACTTGTGGACATATTATCCTGGTTCAAATATCATCAGTTCAAATGTGGATCATGGATCTGGATCCAAACTTTCTCCAGCATCGAGTTCGTCTTCAGGAAGCAATGTTAATTTAGTTGCTGGACTTGGCGGAGGTGTTGTTGGTCTTGTGGGATTCGTGGTTTGTGTATTCATTTGCTGCCGTCGAAGAAGAGGGACGACTTCAGCCAACACATACGGACACTACATTCGACACAGTGATCAACAACGTTCTTCAAGCCTTCCACCATCGCCGTATGGAGGTGAGATGGCAGCCCAAGAAGGATTATGGAGTGACGATGTCATCACTGCGAAGCGAATTACTCGACGATTTGTCGAAACGAAGGAATTGATCAGCCGAGGAGCTTTTGGTGAAGTTTATATGGGTATTTTTAAAGGAACCCCCGTAGCGGTGAAGATGTTGCCACCAGAAAATCAAGTGAATATTCACCATGTGAACGCTTTCCTGGCAGAAGCCAAGTTGACGGCTATGATGAATCACCCTCGAATTATCACATTGGTTGGTGTGGCGTGGAATTCTCTTTCCGACTTGTGCGTTGTGATGGAATACATGGGTGGTGGCGATTTACGCTCACTTTTAACCGACTACGAAAAGGCAAGTCATCCAGTAGGATTCGACCGTCAAAAGGCAACTATTGCACTGCATGTTTGCCACGCACTGACGTATCTACATTCACTGTCACCTATTGTGATCCACCGAGACTTGAAATCGCGCAATATCCTCCTAAATCGCGACTTGGAGGCGAAATTAACTGACTTTGGAATTTCAAGAGAACAGTTTGACCAAACAATGACAGCTGGAGTTGGGACTTCTCTATGGATGGCACCGGAAGTGATGCTTGGAGAAAAATACGACGAGAAAGCTGATATGTTTTCATTTGGCGTTATTCTATCAGAACTGGATTTACATTCAGTACCATACGCTCAGTCAAAGGAGAGCGTAGATTCAAACGGAAAAAGACTTCCAGATGCGGTTTTGCTGCAACAAATTGCAACAGGTAAACTTCGCGTTAATTTCTCACCTTCCAGCTCCCCGTCTATTGTTCAATTAGGAAAAGCGTGTATATCGATGAATCCAAGCCAGCGTCCGACGGCAGAAGAAGCACTATATACGCTTCAGATTATACCCACACAAGAGCTAAAATAGACTTTTTTTTGTAAATAATCAAGTTTCGTTGACATCGATCGATTAAAAAAATGTTTTGGAGAGAATTATATTTAGTGTGATTTATTCGAATATATTCAGGTTTAGTGCAATCATTGAAGTTTTTAAATGATCCAGTTCTTTTACGCTATTTCCTTTGAGATGGCAATTTGTAGTTTATACAACGCCTCAGCTGCTGTCGGACGCATATTCGGATTCACCGATACACAAGCTATTCCCAATTCCACAATGGACTGCGAATTTGACTCGGAAAACTCAACACGCAGTCTTCCCATCGCCACTTGTTGCAGGAGAATCGCATCAGGCATTCGTCTCCCATTCGAATCCCGGTTTTTTTCTTTAGCTTGTGAGTACGGAAGAGAGTGGAGATCCAGTTCTGACAAAACCACACCAAATGAAAACATATCAGCTTTCTCGTCGTATTTTTCTCCAAGCATCACTTCCGGTGCCATCCATAGAGAAGTCCCAACGCCTGCCGTCATTGTTTGGTCAAACTGTTCTCTTGAAATTCCAAAGTCAGTTAATTTCGCCTCCAAGTCGCGATTTAGGAGGATATTGCGCGATTTCAAGTCGCGGTGGATCACAATAGGTGACAGTGAATGTAGATACGTCAGTGCGTGGCAAACATGCAGTGCAATAGTTGCCTTTTGGCGGTCGAATCCTACTGGATGACTTGCCTTTTCATAGTCGGTTAAAAGTGAGCGTAAATCTCCACCATCCATGTATTCCATCACAACGCACAAGTCGGAAAGAGAATTCCACGCCACACCAACCAATGTGATAATTCGAGGGTGGTTCATCATGGCCGTCAACTTGGCTTCGGCAAGGAAAGCGTTCACATGGTGAATAATCGATCTCGTTTCTGCTGGCAACATCTTCACGGCCACTGGAGTTCCTTCAAAGATACCCATATAAACTTCACCGAAAGCTCCACGACTAATCAATTCGTTCGTTTCGACAAATCGGCGTGAAATTCGCTTCGCAGTGATGACATCGTCGCTCCATAATCCAGCTTGGCCCGACATCTCGACTCCATACGGCGGAGTTGCTGTAAGACTTGCAGTTTGTTGTTGATCAAGTGATGGAGTGTATTGTCCGTGGGTGCTGGTTAATTCTTTACCTTTTTTTCTTCGACAGCAAAGCAACACACCAACCACCAAGCCTACGAGAACGACGACACCACCTCCGACCCCCCCAATTAAACCAGCATTGCTTCCGGAAGACGAACTCGTCGTTGGAGTGAACTTGGATCCAGATCCATTACCCAAACTGGGACTTTTCGTTATTACGAAGCTGGAACTTGAATCTGTAGAAGCCATGGACGCTGAGCTGCTTTCGCTTGTAGCTTTAGCTTTATTACCATTTAAGCCACTTGAGCCATTTGAACCACTTGAGCCAGGAGAATACGTCCATATGAGGTTGTTCGCATCACAAGATGGTGAACTCACGTCAACGTCAAGATCCTCAGTTGATAATCCAGCTATCAACGGCACCGATTCGAATAAGGAACGTGAACACTGTGCGTCGACGAAGTATTGGATTGAAACCGAGCCTGTGGCTTCACTGGCGACCGCATAAACCGCAAAATCCCGCTCCTGCGCATAGTCAATGACTTGTGTGCATTCCCCCGTGGCTTGGAACGCAGTGGCATCTTGAAACGACGTACAATCACTGTCGCTAAAAACTTCCACGAGAATGTACGCGATTCCCCCGAACGCCGTGTAAATGTCTGCCTTGTAGTCACTGACATCACAAAAACCTTGGACCGATCTCCAGTCTGAAGGTCGTTTTACGATTCTGCACTCTGCATAACATTCGTAGATCCCAACGTCGACATGATTTGGAGTCGAAACACACGAATCCGAATCGTAGTAGGCGAGCACGGCAGTCTGCGCTATTGCGGAAGTTGTTGCAAGAATGACGATAGACACTAAAAGTACGAAATCTTGAATTCCCCTCATTACGACCTCAAAACAACGAGAATTGGAAATGACCCAAGGTTCCCTGCCACACAAGATCGTTTTATCAAGTAAATGCACCTGTTGCCCAACAGCGATCTGATCTGAGAGATTTCAATGTATGGTGTGGTGCTGGTGAGGCAGGTCTAGTCGAGTTACCACGGTGGGGGAGGTTCCAAAGTGAGTTATTTGGTGCGCCTTGTCAAGGGTTCGATCAAGCTATTTTTTTGACGTACGTTGCCCTTTTAATGTTCGTTTCACCCGCTCCTTTCCAGATGATATCCTCATTCTCATTTTTTATATCTTTAGCAGACGTTTCATTGGATTGTGTGTCCTTGTTGAACTGGAGCAGCTACGACCACTATTATAATACATGTACACAAATCATTTTTTTAAGGCACGTGTTACTGTTACTGTACCCAACTCAAGTGGTCACATAATGTTTTTAAGCTTCAAGTTTGTTTAAACTGCTCATCACGTCTCTTTTGCCCATCTTTCTTCAGGACCGATGTCATTGCCGTCTAATGGCTTTGCTTCGCAAAGGCAGTCGCTGCGCTCCTGCGATAAAAAGATTCTAATACCTGGCGAGTACAGTGCTCGGCTCGCCGGAAAGCTCGGTGCTGGGCCCGCCTACGCAAATACCTCGCGGCCCTGCTTCGCGGGCACCCCGCGCGGGTTTGCTGTGGTTATTAATACGCACGCTCGCAACCGCTCACCTCCGTTGGCCCTTTTATGTGTCTTTCACCCGCTCATTTCCAGTTGGGTACAGTAACCACTCTCTTTTTTTTAAAGAGCATCGACAGTGCAGCAAAGGACGGTGGAGCTACACCGCCCTCGAGTCCTTCACCTTTTTTACTACATGTACTATAAAAGACTAAGGCTGATATATGACCACAACAGTCCTCGAGTGAGCCTCACGGCTGAACGCAGAATTTGTTTCAAGAGGAAAGAGCGTGGTCGTTCACTGAATACTGTTCACTGAACTACCGTACCATTAAGTACTGATCTTCCTTCCATAAATTTTATGGAAGGCATATCAGCTGCCTTTTTACTTCCACAGCCCATGTCGCCTGTCCTCTTTGTGTAGAGGACAGGCGACATGGGCTGTGGAAGTATTTCAGACCTACCATGACTAGCCAACTACTACACAAGACAAAGCAAAATATGTGCAGTTGACTAAAGCTAACTTTTAGTCGTAAATAAGGAGCTGTACGTGCTAGTCAAAGCTGGGGTCGTTCTTGGTGCATTGGTCTAGATATCATTACTCTATTCTTTTGCGTGAGTACGATTCTCGTCGTGCCCAGACTTTCTGCTAAAAACGTTATTTGAGTACTGGTCCCTCTATGAATTCATAGTGCGATAAGTGATTGAATCAATAGGATAGGATAGGGTGGGCCTTGTATTCCGAGTCATCAGAGCTTTGTCTATGGTGGTCAAGCCAACAAAAAAATGCCTTGCTTGACACAAGTTGTTTTGGCATTACGCGCCAACAAAGCCTCAGGGGGCAGTGTGATCTAGGATCGATGAATGATGTAAATGTAGTGATTCTTGGTCCAGACTGGGAGAATACAATACCAAAACGCCCTCAAATGTCGTTGTACGATTGATGAGGAGACTGAAGAAGAGGAAAGTGCAGATGACTTTTCGATTTCCATTTAATGTAGCAATTTTGTGTTTGAAAGTCGACTTTTAATCGACTAAAAAGTCGTGCTAAAAAATCATCTATACATTTTTGCAGTCAAGTAAAGTCGTCTGACGTTGTCTATCTAAAAAATGATAAGTCGACTTTAGTCATTCACGAACACAAGAACGCTGGAACTGTAGTCGACTAAAGTCATCTTAAAATAGCAAAGCTTCAGAAGGGCTGTCAACTTTAGTTGTGCTAGATACCGTGGGAAGAAAAAATAAGTCAACTAAGCTAACTATCGCAGTCATGGAAGGAAATACTTATATTCCAGAGTACATATGAAACGCCCCGGTGCTCCCATCAGATACCGGTTTTTAACAGGCGTTGCCTGTAAGAAGGGGGAGAAAAGTAGCGATTTTGGTGGAAAATGAAGAACCAGGTAAATCCGGCATTACGAGTTGCATGTTGTATCTGGTATGAATAAGCAGATTTGAATCTGTAACCAGCTCTGCAGCCCTTAACGAGAGGTGTCGAAGCCTATAGCCCTTGTCAATGCCGCCGCTATAACACGCCTCCACCGTGTGGTTGCTTGGCCTTTCAAAATTTCTGAAACCTCTCGCGGGACT
>JAIKVB010000158.1:0-38882 GCA_024679045.1 Phytophthora brassicae | reverse complement strand
GGGCTTGACCCCATTTGTACCCCACGTGAACCTCCTTCTACCCCCAAACCAACTAGACTTGAAACTACTATGTATCAATTTGGAGTGCAAACACACAGGTAAAGGTCGCTTGTGTGTATTCCCACACAGTCTGAGCAAGGAGAAGCAGGTGAAAGAGCGTCGTGTGGGATGGTCGAAGTGGCACCCGGAGGAGGAGAGGCGCCCCGTTCTGACCTCCGACGCCTTTGGTAAGCCATATCGTGGTTTGGCGTGGCCAACAACGCAAACCAGTGACCGAGCTACCATTTTAACCGTCTTGTCTGTCCGTGCCCGTACGTCAAAACTCGGAGCTGGTTGCAAAGTGAGAATTCACAGTTTAATTGTCATCTTATTATGCTGTAGGACCGAGATCACGGAGGAGCCGCGTAACCAACATGCATCTACAGCACCAGCAGGTACCAGATTTGGCATAAAGCACGCGGGTTGTATCCACAGGACCCGCTGAATCTCCAGTGCTCAGGAAGCACTGCTGAGCTGCGTTCAGATATCACTGCACGAAATTTCTATAAGGACAGCATTTATCCTATACCCGAGTTGCTGCAGCGTGGAGCTTGATGCTGCAGCTTGTTGCTGCACCCAGAGACGACATGGTAGCGTATGGTTATATTGTATCCGTTGCTACACACAGTTGATGCCCCGAGTGATGCACCACGTTCTGAACACGGAGCAACCGAAAAGTATGCTCCAGGTGGCGTCTCACGACTTTAAAAAGGCTGGCGTATCTTTGGTTGTGCAAGGAGAATGCGTTGGCGAAGCAGCCTTAAAAAATCGTTTTTATAGCTTGACCCATCCGTGGTTGGTACAAACGAAATATATTGAAATTCATTAAGTAAACAAAGTGCAAACATGAAGTACAACAAGCCTATTAACCGCTAGTCTCTTGACTTAAACTCTTGATTCCGTTTCGGTTATCCGCCACAAACACTAAGTCCCCAACCATGGTCGACTTTAGCGAACTTCGCTTCACAGTCACGATATTGCCACTCGTTGAAAAAGCGCGCTCCGACGGAACACTGGTCGCCACTGTACCCAGCCATTTTCTAGCTAGTCGTCGCATGTTCGGATACAAGTATCCGTTGATTCTCCACCAGACAAAAGGGTCAATGCTGCTCTTCACCGTGGTTATGGCCTCCAAATATCGAGTGAATTCTTTCTTGCATTCCGTTCCGAGATCCGTAGCCTCGACAGGGGTCACGTCTGGGCCGAACATGTGGTGGTGCATGTAGTTTCGATGTTGCTCTTCGGATACCTGGGTAGGTGTTAGGTGACGGCGCTCAGCCCCGTCGACCTGTGAATCTTCACGTGCCAGGTCTACTATTGCTTGCACAAGGTCGTTGCTTGCACTTGGAGTGTCCGCAGGGCTCAAGTGAGACATCCATTTTCCAACACGCGGATCCAGGAAGGCTACCCATCGAAGTTCGCTTTTTTCCAGTGTTTCGAATCGCTTGACATACAAATTCAGCATCACTTTGCGGCACTCGTTCATCGTCAACACAGTTTGGTCCACGTAGTTTTCATCACCTGCTTCTGCTGCAACGCTAGCAAAGAGATCTGTCTTCTCTAAATGTTTCCGAATTCCAGACAATGCGGGAAGTACCAGCGGCATTGTAGCATAGGATTGACCACCCAACGTCTCCGAGGCAACTGCGAACGGACCCAACAACACCTGCAAGCACTTGATTGTGAGCCATTGCTCGGAAGTAGGTCGGTGGAGCTTCCTCTCCACATCTTTAAACTCTCTGCGCCCCTCGGGTTTCTTCAGGTAGGCAAAAAATTTGACAAGCGCTCCCTCCAGTTCAATTAGGCGCTGCAACATTTGCCAGCAGCTATTCCATCGAGTGGGACAGTCAACGATGGGTTTTTTAACCTCGTGCTCTTTGATATGAAAGTGTTTAACTTGTAGAGCTCCTAGACGGTTGTTACCCTTCGCGGATTTCCTGAAGTATACTGCAAGCGTGCGAAAATGCTGAACAACCTTGCGCACGGATTCCATCTCATTGCGTCGCAAAAAAGCAATTGTGTCATCAAGGTATCGATCCATCTCATCAATTGCAAGCTCCCGCAAACTCTCAATCTGGCTTCTGTCTTCATTCGTCAAGGAGTCTTCCTCTTCGTGCTCTGTAACCAATTCGCTGCATTCGACAGCAACGTCACCAGCCCATGATGGCTCATCAGCACTATCGCTGGTTTTCTTCTTCTTGATCATTGTCCCACCAACAACAAGATGTAGACAGTGCGCTATGCAAGCCATGTGCTCGATATGTAAAATATCACCTGCAGCAACCATGTTCGAGCCCCCATCCCGCAAAAACCGAACGCAAAATTGTTTGGGCAGTGCCCAGTCTTCCAAAATTTGCTCTAGTGCGGCTGCAATGGCAGCTCCATTGTGAATTCCAGCAAGCTCCTTCACTTCCAAGGTCCAACTACGAGGATAAAAATCGTTGTCAACGTAATGAACTGTCAAAGAAATGTAACTTTTCGCATTCCGAGCCGTCCAAATGTCACTTGTAAAAGAGTAATATTTACAGCCCGTCTTAATTGCCTTCCGTACGCGACGGCGATATTCTTCGGCCAAAGCTGTAATCTCCTGTCCGATCTTGGTGCGCTCAGGTGCCTTCCGTACGCGACGGCGATATTCTTCGGCCAAAGCTGTAATCTCCTGTCCGATCTTGGTGCGCTCAGGCAGATTCACCTTGACCCCGCAAATGCTTTCAGTGATAAAACGAACAAAGGAAATAAAACCTGCATCCTCGACAATGATCATAGGTCGGAAGTGTCCAGCGATCCACTCGGCCAAAAGCTTATTTAGCCGTTTTTGCTGCTTATCGGTAATAGGCCGCAGCTCCTTACACGTCGAATTGACCATGACTGCAGAAAACTCGCTGGACAAGTTGCGAATGACAGGCTCCACATTTCCTAAGGCTCGTTCAATTTGTGTCTCAAATGCCCTCAACTCTACTGGGTGGTACGTCTCCATATGCTGCGGCACCTTCGACTTGCCAACGCGAAACTTGATTGTTGTTTTACACAAGAGGCAATATGCCGAATCGGCATGTTCGTTCGTCAGCTCGTTGCGCTCCAAATGTCTGCATTCATCGCTTCGAATGAGACGAGCGAAATGCCAAGCATCTTTTCGCTTCTGTCGTTTCATTATATACAGTAAAACTCCAGTTTCAGCTTCAGCCTGTATTTCCAGCGCTTTAACATCAATGAGTGTTCTTTCCGCGTCAAACGTTGCTGCAAAATGGGAGGTAGCAGGAACGGGCTGTACGTGTTCGTGAAGAGGCTGCTCCGGTTGTTGAAGGCGTTGTGGTTGTTGTGATAATTGGCGTTGCTGCTGTTGCTGATAGTGCTGAACGTGACGCTGACTAGGGACCAAGACGTCCAAATCGATGGAGTTATTCGTGGTGGAGTCCATGTCCCTGATGGAGTCACGGCCCATCGTGGCGGCAATTCTCATAGCAGAACCAATTTGATGCTGCAGATTTGACGCAGCCAGTAGAGAAAGAGCTGGCGCTTCACCGTAAGAAAGTGATCGTTGTGTACGTCTTGGGAGGCGTGGTGCAAGCGGAATTTCGCGACGACGAGGATTGTCGCGCTCTGGCGAATTGGGGTCGCTTAGTTCGTTAGCTTCCATACTGAAAAAAACAAAAGTGGGCTGGAACTTGACGACTGACTGTTGGGGGGAGTAAAGGTGGGTTCAAGGGAGTTCGGAGGGAGTTTAGAGGGATTCAGCAACCGTGGCATTGAACACCCGGGAGTGGAGCAAACAGAGTTTATACGTACGTTTAGAAACTGAACGTTCACACCACTATATCGGAAAGGCGCTCGCGGCGTCAAAAAGAGGCCTTGTCTGCAAGTGCCGGGAGAGCCAATCAGGCTCCCTTTCTTCTGGCGCTTGGGCGACCGGTGTCGAGATGCAGAAGGAGTTGTTTGTATGGTGGCTGTCCTGCGTGCTGACTTCTCCGTCGTCTTTGGTATATGGCTGGCCTAGCCTGGAAGACTTGCAGTTTTGGTGCAAATATTACGGCAGGATTTAAAGGGTGCGGGCTATTCCCGCTGTCGCTCGACCGAATGATGCAGTGCCTGGCCGAATTTCAGCGAAATGGTGTCCCCAAGAAATTGGAGCAGCGCACTTGGTCCCAGGTTGAGTCGATCGTACAAGACAGCATTTTAGTGGTGCCACCTCCTCGAGTAACGCCAACACGCAAAAAGCGCGTCACAGTTGCTGGTCGGCTGCTAACGCGGGAGCTCCACTTGACTATTTCCCGGGGGCGAGTGAAATTAACAAGTGCCAACAGGCAGTGCTGAAAGGTGCTGCAGAATCCACTACAATATGGGTTTGTGCATCGTGTGGAAGAATATTGCCGCAAGCTGCGTCGGAAAGGGTATATTTTATGACACTGGATGACCTACAAACTGTGCGTCTTTAGGAGAGCGAGCCTGAGTCATTGTTGGCGGAGACCCCGGAATCCACTGCGCGTTTGCATCGACAACTTTATTTTTCAGGTCCGGATATTTTTATTTGATCTCGGAGCTGGTACGAAATCACTAAACAAAATCCCTATTTGCCACAAATGCCATGCTGACCCTCGAAAAAGCAAATTCAGCGTAGCTTCGGGTCATGAGTACGGTTGACCCGGGCAGTTGCCCTCCCTCAGCAATGCTGCTTTGTCCTGCATTTCACCGGCGAGTTGTTTTGACATTGATGACAGCAAAATTTTCTGTGCCAGTTCGTAAACGACCTCGATGCAGCACGTCCGAGACGTAGCGCTTGTTTATTCTTCCTCGCTAATTGCATCACACCGGTACATGTTTACCCCTCGAAAAAAGATTCTTAACACCTTACACTGACAACGTGATTTGGCTATCCCAGCCTAAGCCTATTAATAGCCCTGGTAGTTAACGTTAAAGTTACAGACAACGACGGTGAAACTCGCCCCCCCCCCCCCATCGAAATGCATTTTCAAGACAGCTGTAGAAAGGTCATTACGACAAAGAAACTCAACCCCTCTTGCGGTCCCATTTGCAATTGGTCAAAATTAAATCAGCTCACTACCGCAGTATGGATGAATATTTAAGAATCGCGATGATTGGCTAAAAAAATCAAATGCGTCTTTTTTTTACTTGAGTTGAAATTGGACTCGGGGGGTTGTGGGGGGGGTGAGTTTCATTGTCGTTGTCTGTATTGTGCGTTCTACTCAAAATTTCCGTGCGCGGTTCTTCGAATCAATCACCCCTCAATCGCGCAAGTGTATACAATCTATATAGCTCATCACTAAGTACGACATAGAACAGATAATATCTGTTCTATGTCGTACTTAGTGATGGATAAATATTATTTATCCACGTGGGCGATTCCACTAATAACTTGGATTTGTATGTGAGCGATTCGGTGAACCGCCCAAAATGTGCAAATTTGGACGGAATTCACAAATCAAATGCGTCTTTTTTTTACTTGAGTTGAAATTGGACTCGGGGGGGTTGTGGGGGGGTGAGTTTCATTGTCGTTGTCTGTATTAATACCGGTACAGTATAAGAAAACACGTTTACTTGTTTTTATCCCTTTCGTTTCTCCTCCGACTAACCAATCAAAACTATCCAAATAGATCCACGCCATTCACTTAAATCAGCCCATTCCAGCGAGCAAATCGATCAACCACCATGTCTGACGGCTACGACCCGCAAAAATCCCGCGTGGCTGAGGACACGCTGGCCGATTTCCTGCGCGCGCCACTAACGGGCGACCTGACGGAGGTTCCGGGCATCGGCAAGGCGGCGGTCACGAAACTCGGCGCGTCGGAGGAGGGTGAGGAGTCTGTGTCGAACACGTTCCAGCTCATCGGCAAATTTCTTATGCTCAAGGTCCGTGTGCGCCTGCTGTTATGGTAGGAGAATGTGGGGAAGCTGCTGATTTGGTACTGTGATTTGCAGGAAAACTCGGACGACAACGACGACGGAGTGATTGACTGCGCGGCACACTGCGACGCATTCTGGTTCTGGCTCAAGTCTAAGGGCATCACAGCCTACAGAAGGTAGGAAAATTGCAGTTCTTGCTGTTTATGGATTATAGGCAACTGACTTTTGTTTTGTTTATTGTGATTTATTGATGTGTAGTGGCATTGTCATGGCAATCGCCGAGAAGGTCAACACGATGCTGCCCGGTATTTATGACGCGGCAGAGTTCCAATAGAGCAGCGGCGAGTGGCAGAATCTACAATCGGAGAGAGAGAGGTCAGACTCGTGCTGCCTAATGCCTCTCCAGCTGCAGTAGGAAGACAGAGATGTGCACATTTATCAATTGATGAAACAAGAGACAAATGAGCCCTCATTTCGCTTACAACCTTCTATTGGCTATATTCGTAAATCCGTCAAACCTTGACTCGACCAACTTACTTTGTTACGGTATGTGGCTACAATTGCAATATCCGCTTATTATCCCATGCTTTGCCTTCAACTATCTTGTCCGACTCCATTTTCACGATGACGCGGCGCGCCAAGGAGCGACGCTCGGAGCGCGTGCACGCCAAGTTACGGCAGCACCAGGAGAAGTTTCTGCGTGATCAACGTCTAAGTGCGCGTCCCTCGTGGATTCAGCTGCTGGCTGCCATTGATGGACCTTCTAAGAGCTCCAATAGCAGCGTTCATTTGTCCAGCGAGAAGCCGCCAATTGTCGACGAACTGCAATGGAAGAGCTCGCAGGTGCCCATTGCGGCGGCCGGTGGATTCCAGTTGCCCATCAAACTGGATGCCCGTAAGGGAGAGCTACACTATTCTTTCTCCACGAGGGATTACGACGTGAACTTTGGAGTACAGATGATCTGTAGAGACGGGAGTTTAATTGAGTTACTGGACACGCGGCGCTACGAGAGTCATAAGCAGCAGGTGGAAGGGCAACTAATCCTCTCAGGACCAGGAATGGTTCTGTTAGTTTGGGACAATTCGTTCTCATGGGTTAACACCAAGCAACTCGCGTATCACGTGGAGCTTAAACAAGAGACACCGCCTGTGTCTGACGCTGAGAAGACCCATCTGGCACTTAAAGCGAGACTGAAGCGAGAGCAGAAACTGTTGCAACATGAGGGGGAGTACGATGGACTGGAGACGCAGGTGCAGACTGAAGCACAGACTATCGACTTGCTGCGTCATCAAATTGAGGAGCTGCAGATGCAACTGAAGCAGCACGAAGACGCCAAGGAGAACATCAATAAGAAGAAGGATCAAGTTGGTGATCAAATTGACGAGCTGTGCTGGGAACTGCAAGGTACGAGCACGATTTGTTAGAGCTTTGTCCTTCGTGTGTCATTTTTATCATTTTGTTGTGGTTGTGAGTTACAGCACTGAGCTGGCGATGTTTGGACCAAGCAACATTGCATCATATCCTAGGCTTTCTGGATGAAAAAGACCTCATTGCATGGTGCGTTAATAGTTATGGAGATGTTGGGTTTTCAAAATGGTAACGGTTCGTTCTTTTAGGTCGTTGTCGAGCAAAAAATGGTACGAACATCGACTTGCTTATCGAGCTAGCCAGGGCGAAAGGCAAAGGTAAATTCACAAGCTACTGCGTAAAGCATCTTCGCACACACTCTGAAGTCAACAAGTTCAGTCAACTGTCGTCCACGCTGATCGTAAGCTGCTCGATTGTCTCCATGAGTGCTCTATACACAATTTCAAATAGACGTTCGTTAGATCGATGGGTGGTCGGAAGGAGTTCATTGCAGGGTTAAAATCGTACTTGGCGGCATTCAGATCGTTTGAAGCTTTTTTTGCCAGCAAACCCATTTTCGCATTTCTGCCATTAGCCTTATTTCCAGCGTTTTTGGTCGCTTTAAGGACTTCAGCCACGTCAATAAGCACTTTTGATCGTGGAGAAACACCATCAAGACGCGCATGTTCAATTCGGCTGAGCTTCTAATTTCGAATGGAAAAGGAGTTAGAAGTTGACAAAATAGGTGAAAGCATTGCAGCACATTTACCTTTTGAGAAACCTTGAACTCGTTGTCGATTGAGTTTGCGCAAGTCTCCAACACTCGAAGACGGTGAGTCATTTGTTGCATGTTGTCCCGCAAGTCAATCAAAGTTTCTATTCCACTAGACCTGTCACGGTTATCATTGATTCTGCCTATGCGTTCTCGAACAGAAAAGTGCTGTCGGTATCTGGCTCGGAATTTCACTTTCATCGAATCTGCCGATTGTTCTGTGAAATGTTCATTTAGAACTTCAATATTATCACGAATTGGGGAATGTTGACTTTCTGACTGGTTTTCCTCGTCTGAGTTTGAATGCCGAGTCACCGATACAGTCGAAATACCACACTCTCTATTGAAGTACATATTTTCTTCAAGAAGATCATTGTTAGGAGTATCAGTCGTCGTGTCATCCCTGCCAAATCCGGCCACTTGAAGGAATTTCTTGCGATCCTTAAATTGGTTTCCGTTGTCGCAATTACTTCGGCCATCGAGATCTATCCAAACGGGGTATTTATCTGCAATGTTTAATAGCGGAGGTCCGTGTTTTCTTCGCGCACTGTTTGTTAAGCTATCCTCAGTCACACAACATTGAATTCCAACTCCTTTCCGATAAATAGCTTCACGCGCAATATCAGGTATTGAGGCCACTGTCGTACATGTATCTTCATCATATTTTTGAGTCATCGGCGAGCTTTTCTCTGGGCTACTATCGTCGCTCTGATTTCGTGGTTTTTGTCTTCCTTTTGTGGCGTTTGTTTGGGCGCTGCTTGTCTTCAGTTTGAGTACATCAGTACAGCCTTCATCAAACGCCGTCATTTTCGACTTTACTCGATAGTCGCTTGACTTACGTTCCCGGTGTATGAATTGTCTTCTTTTCAAGGAAGGGTTCCACTGCTGAGAACTTCTACCCAATAACTGCAAACTCGTATGATCAGTACCATACACAAGTCGCAAAGGATAAACGGGCTCTTTTACCGGGAGAGTTTCACTCACACCGCCGCATTGATTTTGTGAGATGGTTCGTCTGGAACAACACTGACGTGAAGCATTTGTTGCTGAAATGGGAAGTGGAGTGGTAGTTCTACTCTTAGTTATTGTTGACAAACCGGCCCCCTCATTTACACCACTACCATCGGTCAAGTCGGTCAGATCCCTGCGAGTATGAACACTGTTTTCTTGCCGCAGACGAAAAAGCTTAAGCACGTTGCGAACTGAATCATGACGTTGAATTGTGTTGGGTGGCAAATTATTCTCAGAGCTGACTGAGTACTTTCGTTGTGGATTTAGGTCCCGAACGTTAAGAGATATCCGTTCCACCACTTGGACGTTAGTTAACTCGCTCGCATCTTTCTCAGCTTTACCATCACAAATTGGGTCCGTTTGCTTAGTTCGAATTACTGGAGGGTCTTTAAATTGTTTGGATCGGTTGTGGTTATCACTGGCAGTGGCTGTCACAGCGTGTATTTTGTCTTCCAGATGACGAGTGTGTGCTTTTAACAGTTCAATTACTTCATCACGTGATATCATGCTCTCAGTCATTCGAGACTCAGCTATAGATGTATGTTCATTAGTAGGTATGGAAGTTGGGCCGGCTTCGGTACCAAGACTTGGGAATAACTCACTGGTAAGGCTAGCTCTCGATTTCTCCGTTTCATCTTGCACATCTTCTGAAATGCATAAATCACGAGAAATTAAGAAGTTGGTGGCCACAACCTCACAATTGCTTTTAGTCAGAACAGACAAAATCTGTAAAAACTCTCCAGTGCAGCAACAGCCCACCAACACATCAATCTCAGTATTGTTGTTACCGTTAAAGATTGGTTCTTCGTACCCATTTTGATTGCATTGCACGTGGAAAAATGCTTTCCTCGTAGCTATTTGAAGCTGCTCATACTGGCGTTCGCACTCGTCTAAATTCAAATTTTCCGATGAATCTTGAATTATTTTTATTAGTCTTTTATACCTTTTGAGGTGACGCGTTGCAATTTTGTGCGCTGGAAATCCCCACGCGATGATAGTGGCGACTTTGTTTGCATTCATTGTCGATGCTTCTTCCAAGAGTGCCAATTGGACGTTAAGAAGCTCTTCACTGTCACAATTTAGTGCTCCCAATGCGTTAAGATAAAGTGCACAGGTAGCAGCTGAGGCGCCAACAGATTCATTCAAATGGGGATCGATATCACCTCGAACTTTTACAATGTGAATACTTCGGGCGCAAATCGCAGTCTTTTCACGAATCCAAAGTCCCCACGCTAGTAGCATTACCGACCGAGCAATCTTCTTAGACCTAAAAGATAGTTCTTCAGGACTATCTTCAGACTCTGAAAATCTAACACGGTAAAATTCCGGCTCAAACTGCAAATCCGTTCGCATCTTGAGAATGCTAGCGTCAAACGTCTCACTTTCTGCAAACAGCAAGTTTTGTTGTGGGTCAAAAGCATTTAGTGCAAAAGCTTCTTTAAAGAGATTCGTAACCTTTTCAGTTGTGGCCTCGAGATGCCAAACAACCCGCATAATTAAAAAGACCACACGATCGCACAGTTGCTGGTCGAGGTGAGAGAATTCCCATAATGGACTCGTTTTAGAACCAGTAAAATACATTTCCGATGTTCCGGATATCTTAGTAAGTATAGTGCGACAATAAATATCAAAAGTTCGATCAAATTGATATGGTAACGTGAGGTGTTCTGAGTAAAATATCGATTCTCGGTTTGAGTATTTGAATCGCTTGCAAGTACCTAAATTCCGGAAAATCGTCATGGCCTCGCTGATATACGCCTCACACGCCTGCCAGTGCAGTGTATTGACGTCAATTATGACACTCGGCATTGCCTCACTTTCCATAGTAATTGTTTTGAAAATGTCTTGTAAAAATGAATGCACGCGAGGACTTCTACTTGTCATCGCAAATCTTAATAAGTGGTCAAGTGTACCAGCCGAAGAAGCATTTCGTATCACGGCTGGACTCATGTAATTCGATTCAAAGTAGTTACTGAAACCATTGATATCATCTAAACATTGCCAAGGCTTTAGGAAACAGCAAAATACTTCCTTTCGCATTGATGCAGAAGTGCCTATCAAGAAGAGATGCTCCATATCCAGTGTAACCCCATTCACACCCAGATAACGGCACAACGCTGTGTACGATAACAGCAATCGTTTCAGACTGTGAAATAGAGAGTTATCTCCTTTGTCAGCTTTGAATATAGTTTCTGCTGGATTGTTTTCTCGATCAATGACCAATTGGCAAAGAGCACCAATATTTTTACACTGTACAACCGATCGTTGGTGATGCAGGGCATGTTCTGCGTTGATTTTGTGCAAAAGGGCTCGCACTGCTGAAAAATATACACGAAGAAAGGCTTTTACCTCGAATGACTCCACCCACCAATCTTCCAAGTCGCTAACCCCCCTCAACGACCGTTGTACTTGATAAATAATTTGGGCTTTTTCCTTGTGATAATGCAGTTTTCGAGTCGGCCCAGCAGACAGCAGCTTTAGACCAATTTCCCGAAGAATTTCCGGCTCCAGTGATACAGCCAGGGAAATTAATAATTCCATCAGTTTAATTTGTTTGCTGATAAAATCGATCGGATCTTGAGACTTGCCATTGTTTAACGAGACGGCAGCAAGTTGTTCGTGAATTGCGATGAGTAGTGTGAAATATGCGTTCTCGAATGGGTATTGGCCTCGTGCAATAGTAAAACGTGCAGTGTTAAGGCGGTCAGTGGAAGTAGCAGACTCCTTAGCACTCGAATGCTCGTGGTAACACTACCAATAAACAAAAACAGAAAACACACACATATTTATCAGTCTTGTGCGATGGATCGACACACGATATGTTTCGTACAGAAAACATCTCTTTGAGACTTGCTAGCTCCCCCCTCTTGCCTTGAATTGAAGCAAAAGCTGAGTGAAATTTGGGGTCAGCAGGCGGGCAAAAGGAAACTTCTGCGTCAACGATCTCAAGCTTGATCGCAGCACAACTCGACCCGAAATCAACTGCGAGCTGGTTCTCCTGTTTGATCCACGCCAACTAACAAGATTTGCAACATTAATATGAGTCTCGCAAAAGGATTCACGCAACACTTGGGGGCTGAAATGACCTTGCCTGCAAAGCTGTGGGAACTGCCTTTCCAAGTAAAGTGCTAATGCTCAGACGCTCGGACAATGCGTTTGATGTTGTAATCACCAAGAATGGGGGCTGAAATGACCTTGCCTGCAAAGCTGTGGGAACTGCCTTTCCAAGTAAAGTGCTAATGTTCAGACGCTCGGACAATGCGTTTGATGTTGTAATCACCAAGAGCTCAAAGTGGTCCATGTAAGGATATGCAACACAAACTTGACCTGATGTCAACAGACAACTATTGAGTAAATCCAAATGTAAAAAGTCCATTGCAGTTGGCTTACCGTTAGCAAGAAGTATCGCAAAAGCATCATCCTGTTCGATCCATATACCACTCACAGCTCGATGGTCCAGAGATATTCGTTTTACTACACTACTTCGTAAGTCGCTATCAACTTGAAAGTGGTAAAGTACGTTTCCAACAATTAAAATTGCGAACTTCCACGAGTCTTGATTAACAAGAAGTTTCAAATTATCTGCTGAATTAGCATCAGAAGCTGATATTTCAAGTGTTTTGGACGAAAAGCTGACTATAGTCCACCCTGAATCCACATCAAATATCCACTTTTCTACGTCGATCGAACCATTTGAATAGAAAATTGCGCGTAGGTACACAAAGCAGCTCCCCATCACAACAGAACTAATAAATTGTCCGCTACTGCATGAATCAACTGTTTGCGAGTTTAGCTCAGTCATATCCACTTTAATCCACTCGGCTCCATTGTATTGGTCTCGACCGTAAAGATATTGCGCTGCACCACCCACCACAGCAAATAACCTTCCACTAGAATTCACAAATGCGTCTGCAATCACTTCGTTTGAGACTGAACATTCTTCGGAAAACACGTCCCCCGTTTGAAAATCGATAATATAAACTGATGGCAGCACTGGTGTATCATTGTATTGACCATTACTCCATGCAACTCCATATTTTGCATCCTGAATCCTCCTAGAAATCGTGATGTTCGATGGCAGCTCCACAACGTGTCGGACTTCAATTGATCCTGAACAAAACGCTTGTGTGTCCACCACTCGCAGCGTGTTCTCTCCCTCCCTCAGCACCACAAAGTCCTCCGTCATCATTAGTACCCATCCACACGTCACACATGTCAAATCTCTTTCTGTATCCATCGAAATCGCGACGGCCGCGCCACATACACGCACCCTCTTCATCATTTTCCAATGTGTCGTTTCGAGATACACATTATTTTCCACCAATCAAATCATTTTAACTTATTTTAGGAGACAAAAGTCAATTTCGCTCCAACCTCAAAAATGGCGGGATCCGATAGCTCCGAGGAAGACGAGCCCATTGCGGCGCCGCTAACAACCCCCGCTCCACCCGTACGTGACCTTTGACATCTCCAGCGTTATAGGTTTCTTTTGATGTGTCGTACATACGCTAATTCGCTCTGTAGAAGCCGTGGATGGATGAAGATGCAGACGAAGAGGAGGAGGACGCTGATCTGAGCCAACTGCAGCGCCAGCGCTCGCCCAAGTTCAAGCGCTGTATGGCTGCAGTAGAAAAAGACCCTTGGAACGCAGATGCTTGGATTGCGTTGCTCAATGAGGTGCAGCAGCTGCCTATTGGGGAGGCCCGCGAGCATTACGAAAAATTCTTAACTCAGTTCCCCACGTCCGGTCGCTGGTGGAAACTGTACGCTGAACACGAGCTGCGTGAGAAACAGTACGATCGTGTTCAGGAGATTATTAAGAAGTCGCTCATGCAGTTGCGCTGTCCCAATGTGGATCTCTGGCGTTTCTATCTAGACTTCACCAAGGTCGTCAAGCTGGATGTTGCGGTGGACTCCAAGGACCCAGCAGCTATTGCTACTGCTAGACAATTGATGGTGGACGCCTTTGAGCTGGCGGTGGAGCGTGTGGGGGGATCCATCCACGCTGCACCAATCTGGCAAATGTATTTGAATTTTGTGCAGGAGGAGCAGGATCCGCATGCTTTTTTGAACGTGAGGAAACTGTACCATCGTATGGTTATGGTGCCACTTAATGGCATGGAGACGATCTGGAGGGATTATGAGAAGTTCGAACGCGCCATCCCGAATAACGACGCACTTGCTCAGAATTTCTTCAAGGTTTTCCGCCCCAAGTTTGATGCGTCTCGTGCAGTGCTCAGAGACCGCAAGAAGTTGTACGATGAGGTCAACACGAACGCACTTGCTGGGCCAGCGACGAGCTCTAGAACGGATGCAGCGGATATGGCCAACTGGCAGAAGATCCTCACGCTTGAGATGGGCAATCCCGAGAGACTAGACGCCTTACGTCTTAAGTCGCGTATGCGCTACACTCTGGAGTTGTTTGTGAGTGTGAAGCGGCATTATCCAGAGGCTTGGTATCAGTACGCTTCGTACGAAAACCAGGCAAACGATCCCGATGCTGCCGCCAGTGTGTTTGAACGAGCGCTGGACGCTCTACCGGACTCAAGCTATATGCACTTTGCTTTTGCCGACCACCATGAGCTTCGTGGCGATATCCCAGCTGCCAAAGCTATTTACGAAAGGCTGATCAAGGATCACGCCTCGGCGCTTGCTTATGTCACGTATCAGCGCTTTGCTCGCCGTGCGTACGGCACGAAGGGATTGAGTGAGGCCCGCACAATCTTTAAGAGAGCCCGCAAAGATGAACGTGAAGGAGCCTGCACATATCACGTATTTGCAGCCTCTGGTACGCACTAAACCTCTTCTT
Organism: Phytophthora brassicae; assembly: GCA_024679045.1. NCBI lineage: Eukaryota > Oomycota > Peronosporomycetes > Peronosporales > Peronosporaceae > Phytophthora > Phytophthora brassicae. The sequence goes on along the minus strand of JAIKVB010000158.1, from coordinate 24,044 downwards.
GTGATGTTTTTATTTAGTTTCTCACTTGTGTTTATTACTTAAATGTATAGCTTTGTTGGAGTTCTACAGCGACAACTCGGAAACGGGAAAAGACATTGCGCTCAAGATTTTCGAGTTGGGCTTGAAGAAATGTATTCAGGAACCTGCATACGTTTTGTGCTATTTGGATTTCCTCGGTCACTTAAACGATGACAACAGTGAGTCATATTTTATACTTTTGGTATGTTCATATTTTCCTCACTGATCCTGATAACGTACGATGTGGCTTTGTAGATATGCGGTCTTTGTTTGAAAAGGTATTGTCGGTCATGCCGGCAGAAGTATCTCGCCCAATTTGGGATCGATATGTAGAGTTTGAGCACACGATGGTGGCAAGCGGTGGTGACCTGGCCACAGTTGCAAAAGTGGAAGCCCGACGGGCGATGGCGTTCCCAGACGAACCTTTTGTGGAAATGAAAGGCTTGCTCAGTATTGCTCATCGATACTCGTTCTTAGATCTGCGGCCACCGACGAGTTGTGACCAGAGTTTCCTCGACATGTATCGTGCCTCAGCTCGTGGTGGGTCGTCCACCAATCGCGATGATGTTTTCGAGGACGGCGATGAAATGGGAAGTGGTAGTCTGGGTGGTGGCTTTGGTCTCGACATGGACAGGTGCGTGAGATGGTTATATTGCTGTTTACAGTGGTCAACACTTTGAAGTCTAATTGTATGGCCTACATGTAGGCATGTTCCCGGCCCTCCGCTGCCTGACTTTTTGAAGGAATTTGCGGGAATGCTGCCTCTTAATCTGCCTTGGAATGGCCCGATCGCTGACGTTGAGCATATCTTCCGCGCGATGCTGCTCGTTGATTTTCCTCCTCGCTCCCGAATTGAGCAATTGGCACAGCAGCAGCAACAGCAAATGCAGCAGCAATTAGCACTTCAGCACCAGCAGCAACTCCAAAAGCAAGCAGCCGACGCTGAAAAGAATAGCGGACTCGGCGACGATGACGGCGCTTCAGGGGTGGTTAGCAAACGACCGGCGCACGATATTTTCCGCTCGCGTCAAAAGCAGAAGCTATCGAAGCTTGGATAACCACAGTCCAGATGAGTAGAACCATGATACAGTACGTTGATACGCTGCACAATTCCACAGCTAGCGTCTTAGCTTTTGTGATGCTTCTTTTGCTTCTTAAAATTGACGACGATAGTCGGAAATCCCAAATCTTCGTTGTCTTGAAGCTCTACCGCAGGTTTTTTGTATCCACTTACCACGGAGGTCGTAGAGCTGTTCACGCGACTAGAAGCCGATCTATACGACTTTACAATAAATCCATCGTCATCGTCGTCTTCTTCAGAGAGCGATTCTTCACCGAGGTCCTCGCTCATCACTTCTTCTTCTTCGAGATCAGTGTCATCGTCTTCATTACCAATTGATACAGCAGGTCGCCAATCCTTAAGAAGAGTTGCCGTAAGCTCTTCAACTTGGAGTGTCTGACATGCTGAAACAAGTTTATCATCGCTCAGCATCACATCTCGATGCTCGTAGTGGCCCCAGACATTTTCTGCCGCTTCCCATTCAGTTTTTGCTGTTTCTAAAATAATATTATTCACGTCACTGTCCACGGCAGGAATTAATACAAAGCAGAAGAGTTAGATACAGATACCTAGCCCAGTACTGCCATCAATTTAACATTGCATCGTACCTTTGATCCTGTAAAAAGTCAAGCAGCTCTTGAATACTATGAGAAAAGATTGGAAGTAAGTTCGCTTCGGACTTTGAAATCCATCGCCGTGTGTTGTACTTCTTCCCATACGTCTTTGCCAGCAGTTCATTAGCCCAACCTCCTTTTCGACGACTATTTCCATTGCGTTGCATTTTCAACACGACACGCTCTTGGAAAGTCAGCGTCACTGTCTCCATTGTCGCTGCCATCGCAAGTACCGCGCCAAAAAGGACACTTAAATGCTTCAACGCTCCCATATCATCACTCACGCTTTGCTCAACACGCCACGCAATGCACTTTGTAACTATAACCTTAGCGCTTCTTGCGGCAAAAGCACCAGCACGTAATAAAAGTACATTCGTCTTCACTGATAAGTTGAATCCACAAGCTTCAGCTCGTGCAAACACTCGTAGTAGGCTCTCGAACACATGCACCGCTCGGCAGTAGTCCGCGAAAGGGTTGGAATTAGCACGACTTTGTGTGTTTGGTTTCTTTGGGGTTGCGCGGTACAACGAAGCAACAGCGCAGAGTAACACCGCGTCGACGAAATAGGGCAATGATTCGTTCGTAAGGCTTTTTAGCACAATATGTTTTCCATCCACAACAACAGCGAGTTCATCTTGACGGCGTTTTTCCTCTAAATCTTCTTCATCAGATTCTTCATCACTGTCATCAAAACTGGTTGTTCGCTGTTTTTTGTTTCGTTTCTTCTCTTTTGGTACCGCAGCGTCGATCAGAATTTGCATTTCCTCGAGATATTGAGCCAGTAAGAATGATCCTGCTGATGCAGAAGTAGAGTACGCCCAGGAACCAACCACCAGGTAAGAAATATGACGCCATCTTAAAGAGGAACAACGATATCTCGCCAGTGAGCACATGCGGCCTTTGCTTGGAGACACAACAGCATTGGGCAGACACCGGAGTGGAAGGCCACTAAAAAACTTCCCCGAGTTGTTTTCAAACTGACTTGAGCTGGGTAAAGACGGGAATGTTTGGTGCAATAAAGCCAAGCAAAGCTGGCTGATAAGGGGGCTTTTTCGTGTACTCGACACGAGCGCAACTAGGGTGTCGGTAATTAAGCAAGCAAGCGTTGGATCCTGTCCAACAAATAACAACAAAACAAGTCAATTCACTCTTACCCACAAACATCCACACAGTAACGTACAGCCATTTCAAGACACTGCCTAGCCAAGAAGCGAAAGAAGATCTCGTTATATCCATGTGAATTATCACAATGAGATACATCGTCATCAGGACTGGCCCCAGTTGCAAGAATCTCCATCATTTTGACGGTCCAATTAGCATCTCCTGCCGCACTAGCAATGCGGCACTCTTCCAAAATCACAATAAAGCAGTTGTAAATGCACGCTAGACTGTATACCATCGAGTCTCTAGTATCTGCCACCACAACTTCAGTCGACTCCACTTCAACATCTTCGTCATCCATTTGATCGAAGTCGTCACTGTTGATGATTTGACTGAGCTCTGCTGCGCGATGACAGAGCCATTTTACTGTCCGTCGCCCTTCACTACGCGAGACGAGCAGTCGAAGGTTTCCACCACAACTTGATGCAACGCCGCGGTCATCAAAGCCTGATGAAACCACTGTATCAGATTGCAAATGTCGGCTAAATATTTGCAGTAATTCCAGTTCTTGAGACAACGTAAGCGGAGGCTCCACGAGCTTTTTCCATTGACCTTCAAAAGCCAAACATACAACACGAAAATCTAAGCCAAACAACGAGGAGCGAGGCAGCTCTCCTTGCACTCGACGCAGCTGACCGTTCAGCATCTGATCCACAATGGAAGTCTCCTGCAATAGCCATTCCAGTCCCTGTTTTCGCGCTTCAGTGCGGCTGGAGGTTGAAGCATCATCGAGATTGTCCAGACAGACTTGAATATTCTCTCGCTGGCCAGCTGAAATCTGCTTTAGGTGACTACGTTGCTCTAAGCAGACGCGTAATCGTGCTGCCATTCGCGAATATTGCTTTTTACATGCCTGTTTCGGCATCGAATTTACCACCATTGAGGAATATTCCTTCGCAGTGACGTTAGCGGAGGCTACAGCAATGTCCAGAGCACACACTAAGTTCCAGATAACATTGTGTAGCACTGAAGGTTTCACAGATTCGCGCGTCTGATCATTCAATCCCAGCTTATAAGCAGAAGGAAGTAAGAAAGCGGCATCCACAATTGCATGTTGCTCAGCTGAAGGTGCAAATTCCAGATAACAATGGAAAAGCTCTCGGAGAAGACAGATCTTTATCAGGTACTTGTGCGCTGTCAGTTTAGTGTTAGCTTCACGCTCAATGGTGTCCATAACACCAAATGTGGGTAAAGGTACCCCACAGCGCATCTTGACTACGAACTCTGTGGCATCCACAACCAAAGGAGCCGCTAATTCATCTTGATCAGTGACAAGCATCTTCTCGCTTTCAAATACAATCGATACATTAGTATCTTCTTTTGTGCGCTGAAGAGCTTCATCACGTGGTGTCCAGAAAAGACCTTTCTTTTGAAAAACCCGAGAAATAGCTGCGGTTAACTGTACTCGCTCCTCCTCCAGTGCTGATGCTTCGCGTGTTCGACTCATTTCGTCTCGCACAAACCGCATTACATACAACAACGTCTCGTCACGGTTCGCAGAAGTCAAAAGACGAAGCATCCAGTTCGCTAGAGACTTTCGGTCGCGAGAATCTACAACGACTTGATTTTTGAGTAAATGCCCCGTCAGAAACACAGCCATAAGCTGCTTTACTAAAGACGAAGCATCCAGTTCGCTAGAGACTTTCGGTCGCGAGAATCTACAACGACTTGATTTTTTAGTAAATGCCCCGTCAGAAACACAGCCATAAGCTGCTTTACGTCAACAGCACTAGCACGAGTCTGTATCGACCGACCACCTTGAAGCCTGAATGATTGCTGGTCTTGGCCTAAGCCGGAGACTCCAACCCTGGATACAAGTTGTTTCTGAATGGTAATCATCAGAAGTGAATAAATTCCCCTCTCCTTCTTTGTCAGCAATGTCATTGTGGAGCAGAGAAGGTCAAGAATGTGCGATGGATATCGCCCATCGACCTCAGATTCCAGCGTTGCAGAGGCAATTCCATGCAGATGATCGAGGAATAGATGAGACGACGATGAGAGGGTAGCAGCATTTCTTCGCGCCAGCTCTGAAAACCGCTGAGCAATTACTTCTGCCACATTCCAGCATAAAGAACGACGTGTACGTTGCACAGAGTCGGCAGTACCAAGAAGAAGCAGTTTCTTCGGTTGACTGGCAATCGTTAATAGAAGAGTTAATGCCTATAGAATTTAAGACAAGAGAGGTTATATAGGTTAGGAACTACGGCAAGGCATTTGTACAGAGCCTGACGTACCTCTTCCTGCACAATACTTCTGGCCTCAACAAGAATGATTAGAGAATCAATAGAGCTTGTAATCAAATTCAAAGCCAACGCTGGTTGGGTCGCAATACGGAAACAAACTGCGAGAAGGCAACTACAAAAACGGACAAACGACGGGAGCAGATAAGCCCACTCTGTGTTCACAAGCATCGTGGCAGCTTCACGCATCCCACGGCCGTGTAGTCGTCCGCTTTGTGCAACGGACGTTGTAGTCCGAATAGCTACCTAAGAGCATAACAAAAGTAGGTCGTTTTATCATTTCAGATTTAGTAAAAATTTACAAACGAAGCTTACCTCATTTTCTGCTGATTTGCCCATTACAAAAGTCAGCAACACAATATCAAAAGTAGTTAAAGTTTCCACATGACGAATGAGACGTAACAGCGCTGTTAGAGCCACCGACGCAGCCGTCGCATATCGTCCAATCACCTGTTCACATTACCAACAATGCTGTCAGAAATAAACAGTGTCAAGGTTTACAATACTGAGCATAAATCTACTCATACCTCCATTGTAAGCGACAATGTGCCTGAATTAATCCGATTGCACTCGGTTCGTAGTCTAGCGAGCGCTTTTGGAGCCGAAGATTTTGTGACCATTGACAATAAACTACGCACCACGGCTGGGATATCTTCTTCCACCGCTGCATCCAGCAACGACTGCAAACAACGACAGCAATCAATCATCAGTCTCTTGCAGTAAATATTCTCTAATTTGACAATTCCACCTGTGTCGCCTCCACCACCGTATTCTTCTCACTATTGTCTAGCGGCATTTCCGCAAGAGATCCCAATACCGGTACGAGCAGTGATCGATCTGTTGCCAGCAGCTCCAAATAAGCCTCCACTACCAATTGTACGCACTCCTTTGATTGGTACGTGAGCTGCCACAGAATGTATCAATGTCAACGTCCACAGTATCATTAAACAACTCGAAACCATTGATTTTTCTCGTCTCTTACCTTAGGAAGATGATGGATCAATAGTACGCGGTGGTCACAGAAAAGAAGCAGAGACAGAATCTCTTCCGTCAGCTCCCGCGTGGGCGCCACAAAATTCCCTAATAGTCGCAGCAAAGCGTTCACGTCGTCGCTCGAGTCTTCGCCGCTACGCAGCCGTTCCAGCACCAGATGCGCAGTCTCTACGCGCTGTACACTGCTGTCTGTGCGCAGTAGTCGCCTGCAAAGCGTTCACGTCGTCGCTCGAGTCTTCGCCGCTACGCAGCCGTTCCAGCACCAGATGCGCCGTCTCTACGCGCTGTACACTGCTGTCTGTGCGCAGTAGTCGCCGGCACAAGTCCAGCGCCTGCGCGGCGTCTCCATCGACCACGAGCTCGCGGTGCTGCTCCACCGTCGACATGGCTACACTTCGAATGACCAAATATTGTGTCACATTAAAAAAGAGGATCAAAAGATCAAATAAAATGCTGTTGACTATTTTAGATCCCAGTACCAAATAGAGGATCAAAAGGTCAAAAATTAAGCTGACTACTTTAGATTTTAGATCACAGAGGATCAAAAGATCAAAACTGTAGCGTGACTATTTGTTTGGTCCTCTCCAACTTTGAAGACAACTTTGGCGCGTTATTTTGAGATGGCTACAGGAGACGTTTCAAAACCATCTGAGCAGGAGAAGCTATTTTTACACCAAGCAGCACAACCACAAGCCCAATTGTCGACACCAATTCAAGTCGCGTCACTTCTCAATCCAAGTCTCCAGGCCCGAGTCCACGTGACCAGCACTCTGCTCGGCGATGGTACAGGAGACGGAGCCCGTGGGCTCTACACTAGAGTCGCCCAGTGCGTTTGACTCGCCTAGCCCCGGTAAGCGGCGCAATCGCAAGAAAGGACGTCGCACAGCTACAACCGAAGATGAGGAAGAGCAAGATGCGTCCGCCACTGTGTCGCACTGTGTTCCAGCTGACGTGGCCACCGCTGACCTCGTGTCGCTTCCGTCACCTGTAGCCACCAGCAGCAGTAGCAGCTTCGACGTATTTGCTACGACATCCGAATCGATGGAGGAAGCGATGGACCACTTAACATTGACACAAGAAAAGGAACTGACACAGGAAAACAAGTTGACGCAGAAGAAGCAGGATGGATTACTCAAATTACCAATTCATCCGTCAAGTGGACGTCTACCATTCACACCTCCGCCTTCACCTGAGCACTTTGTAGTGCACTCTCCAGAGAAAGAACAAGCCCAAGTTGCACCCATGGCGATGGAATACGACGTATTACTAACCGTTGAAGATGTTGCAGTGGGGCAGGAGAGCGAGCAAGTGCAAGCTGACGTGGAAAAAGTGGAGAGTGAGGCGGATGAAGAGCAGTACTTTGTCGAGACTGCGATTGAGACGGTGGAGGTGTTTGGTGCTACAACTGAGATGCCGATGGAGCTCATTGAACCGGCCGAACCGGTTGAAGACGCAGTCGTGGAGCTAGAGGCCATTGCATTAAGCAGTACGCTCGCTGACATGACTCTGACCAACGGCGAAGGTATGCCAAATACTGAAGCTGGGGTAGTATTTGATGAGCCAGAAGCCACCGCAACTGCTGATGAGGTTAAAAACGTTCCAAGCTTACTACAAGCCGAACAAGCTGAAGAGATCAATCCGTTCACAGACGATCACGTAGATGTGTCGCCATCGCTCATGGCTGGCTTTGAAGACACCGCAGAATTGATTGAGGATACCGCAACTTTCGTTGAACCGACAGTGATTAAAGATGTTCAAACCGAAAATTTGCAAGCAATTGAACCAGCTCCAGTAGAAAATCCTGTTGCATTTGAGCCCGCTTTGAAGGAATCACAGGCAACCGAGGAAGCACCGACACAGAATCCCCATGCGAAGGCAGTTATTCTGGCACCACAAGAGGAAAAGACTTTGCCTCCATCCTCTCGTTGCAATAAGAGAAAAGGAAATTCACCGGAACAGGAGCCTCAGACCGCCTCTACTGCCATTCCAAGACCTTTTGCTAAAGCCCAACAGAACTCAACACTACTGTCCTCAACGAGCGGTGAAAACACCGGTAAATCGAAGCTAGCGACCACGAAAGACGCATCAAACTCCGAAGTACAGTCACGCCCAGCCAAGCGAAAAGGTGCTGCCTCTGATCTCATCACTCCCATCCAAACCGCGCCTAAGGAAATCCGGCCTAAGCGTTTGATGGCGCGTTCCAGCTCGGGGTCCGTGCTAAACACTACAAAACGAGAAACAGACGTAAAACCGAAGCTTGAAGGTGCAGCTCGCCCTATGGACGCGAAAAAGGAATCGATGATGAATCCTACAGCAAGTAGCATTGCGAGAGCAGCAGCAGCGGAAGCTCGTAAAGCTTTGCTGAAGAGGCCCACAATCAAGAAGGCTCCTGTCCGTACGCTGTCAAGAACTGGATTAGCAGCTAAAGCAGCAGTGGCAAATTCTAACGTCTTTACTGATCAAAGCTCTACTCCTCCTCCAGCTCCAGCTGCGATCGACAATGGAGACGACGGGCAACGTAATGTGAAACGTCGACTTAACGCAAAAGATGTCGAGGCTGCCAGCAAGCGACTGTATGACGATGCAAATGAAGCAAAGTTGAGAAAGAATGCTCGGCGTGCGGAATTGGAGGAAACTTACACGTTTGCGCCCCAGGTCAACAACTCTAAACGACGCACCACTCCTGGTGAAGCAGAGGGTCCGAATCAAGATCGTTTCAGTCGCCTCCATGCTCAGGCTAAAGAGTTGTTGGAGAAAAAGCGCGAGCTTCAACAGCAACATGAAAGAGATGGATGCACTTTCACCCCGACAATTTCCACGCGTGCCAAACGTTTACCTGAAAAGAGTTCGGGCCCGAGGTACGAAAACCTATACAAACACGCCCAACAGCTTAAACAAAAGCGTGAGGAGAAAATAATTGAGAGAGCCAAGACTACAGAAGAACAGTGCCCATTCAAGCCAAAGATTAAAGCGTCCAAGTCGCCAATGAAAACTAAACCGCTGTACGACTCAGAACGCGAGAAACTAAAACGTTTGGTTCGTGAGCAGAAAAAGATTGAAGTTGAAATGAGCGAGTGCACTTTTAAGCCGAAGGTGACTGCCAAGCGCTTAAAGACGAAAACGGAGGAGCCATCGGATGTGCCAGCGGAAACAGCAGCAGGTGCTAATCCCTACAATCGTCTTTATCAAGCAAGTATTGATCGGACGGAACGCCTCCAAAAGCTTCGTCAAGAACGAGATGAAGAAGAAAAGGCTCAAACACCGTTCCAGCCTAAAATCACGGCACGCTCCCGAGTTGCAAAAGGTCAAGCAAAGAAGAAACAGCCTTTTCACAAACGCCTTTACAACAAGGATTACATGACAAAGCTCGATACTGATCGGGAACAACGCCGACTCGAAGGAGAACAGCAATTCACCTTTAAGGTAAAGTGTAACATTGTATTGCTAAATGACTCACCTCTTATAAATAGTGTTTGATATGTTACAGCCCGAGATTAACGAACCCCCTGAAGCAATCAAGGCCAAAGTAAATGAACGTGCTAGTCCTCAAAAGAGTATTTTCGAGGTTCGTGAAAACTAAATGCACGATGTTTTCACTTTTGTGCGTTGCTTATCGTTTTCATTAATGTGTTTTTCAATATTGCAGCGCCTTTACGACGAAAAAGATAAAATGAAGGAAAAAATTGAGTTGAGTGAGGAGCTGAGACTTCAGAAAGAGATGGTTGAATGCACCTTTCGACCACAAATTGAAGCGGATGTAGTCCCTATTAATGGTGAGCCGGTCCTTCCGGTGTGGGAGCGTCTTCTGAGCTATGACAAGGCTCAAGTGATTGAAGAGCGTCAGAAGCTAAAGGAACAGTTAGAAATGCAGGAGTGTACATTCAAGCCTGAGGTCAAGTCACCTGATCCCTCCTTGATGAAGCGAAGTCCGTCGTACAACGTCTTTGACCGATTGGCTGGCAACGGGAGCAACTCACCATTGGATCCAACGAAGGCGAATTTTATCACCACGAGACGTCCAAGCAGTTCTCCGGGTCGTCAAAGCCCTGATGTAGGTTCTCCTAATCGAATGTGCAATGTTTGGGGATTCTAACGAGGTGAAATTGTTGGTAACAGGCGAAACGTATACCAAGCGAGCAGACCATCAAGTCGGCCAATGTCAAAGTGCCCACCGAAAGAAAGTCACTAAACAGGGCGTACTCCACCAGCCAGCCCTCAAGCGTATGCAAGCCAACGATGAAGAGGTCCACATCATTTTCTGGTCCCAAGTCGGCTACTGCGTCACCCACGTTGTCAATGGGAGACGTCATTTCCAGGCTCCACGCTATGGCACCAACCCTTGCCGCCAATGGAAATGCTACGGAACTCGACTAACTCGCAGAAAAATACAGGCCATGGTGTGCCAAGCTGGACGCATAATTGCGTCGCCTATAACAGCGTAGTAAAAAGCACCAACTCAAGTTCTTTATTTCCGAGCATTAACTTAGCATTCATTAATGAATCCACAATTCAATGGGAAAAGAGTTGACTTGGACTTTTGTCTACTTTTGTAATCGTAGAAGTTACTTTATTTATTATTTATTTATTTAGTGATGCAGGTTCATAGTAAAGCAAATTCTTTGTCATAGCTCCAGCTATAAATGGTGAGGAGTAACTCGAAATCTGGTGCCAGCGGTCAATGGCAACTTGCGATAGTGTTCTGCGTCCAAGCGCTTGAACTAAATGAACAATTCGTCTGCCCAGGCATTGAGGCATCGCCGATCTAAGAACGAGGCGAGTGTGCTTTAATTACCTGTGAACTTAGCACGTGAGTCACATTGCCCGAAATTGGTTTGCATCTACTTACCTCCAGGTCTTTCGTGAGATCATTTGCAGCTTGCCACTGCCGCCCTTAAAAACCCGTCTGAACTGTCCCGACGTGATCGTTTTCGCGACTTAGAACTTCTTCACTTTCACCAAAGGGGGTCCATGACACTCCTGCTCCATTTCCTAGCATTTCGTCATCCACACTTCGCTTCATTATCATATCAAACACGGCACGAGCTGGAAAGTGGCAAGTGGTAACGCGTTTGAACATGTGAAAACTGTCCGCAACTTTTTCGAAGACATTCTCGCAAGGTCCTGGTTTGCGATTAACTGTCCAGCCACTGAATTGACGAGCATGTTTCTTCAGTTCGTAGAGTGCAGCCGTGAGATTTCTGTATTTAGTGGGTGCTGAGGTCGCTATTGCTGGTGGAAGGTTCAAAAAGAGACGCAACAAATACCATTGGGCAATTGTTGATGGCATTGTTGGAGAGCGAGTCTCCGAAACAGGTGCAGAGCGCAATATAACACTGGCATCTCTTAGCTTGTCACCGCCACGTAATTGCGACGTGGAGTTTGCTCGGTCTAGATGAGGTGTATTTAGCTGAAGAGATAAAGGTTGGTCAGGTGTTACTACTCACTTCAGTAACTTTTTTTACAGGTGAGCTATCCACTGCGTCAATCAATAAACTTGCTCGAGCAGCCGTTTTAAGAACATGAGCATTGTTGGAGATCCGGAAGCTGTTGAGCAGTCGTGATCTTCACTTTCTTCGACTGATAATTGCGTTCGACAGTCGCGGCAAATGACGAAACGAGCTGCAGGTTGTACTCCTCTCATTTGATCACTCGTTGCGAGTCCCGCATCCATCTTGACGTCACTAGGAATCTTCTTATCTTCTTTCGATTCGAAACCTCTATTAAACTTCACCTCAGGAGAGCTATTTTTGCCGAATATATGATAAACAATAGTAATAATTTGAGTTTTAAATCGTTATCACAATCTTGATGTCCGTTTGACTGTAAACGTCTGACGAGTTGAAGATTTTTTGTCTCCACCATTTAGGCGAGACGTAATTGAAGGTCTTTTGCGTTGTTCGGATTGTTTTGTCGGAGCATCAAATTTTGTTTTTGTTGCTCTTGACGAGTTCGCACTACCGGTAGTCGAGTTTTTCTTCATGTTTCGACGAGTACTTTTTGACTCATTTGCAGCACTTGACAGGAAAAACAGTGGTCCAGATCCCATCAGTAGGGTGGCGGCCATGGATTTCGGGACTACGCTGGAATGATTTTTCAATTTTCGCACTGGATTCGTTGTATTATCTGGGACTGTTGCTCTTTTAAGGCCACGAGCGCCTTGAGTAAAATTCGATGTTTGCCATGCCTGAGGTCGTCTCGGTTGTGAATAAATTTTAGGTGGATCACGTCCACTGCGCAAGGTATTCGAAGCGTAAGTTGCAGGTATTTGCCTAGCGCTTTTTCGCTCAGTGGTAGACTGGTTGGTGTCAGATGCCACCCCTCTGTTCTTACTAGTACGAACAAAAGGAGCTCCTGTATGACTTTGTGGGGTTCGAGGTCGAGATCTCGCTGGTACAGCAGGTGTCGTGCGATGTGATGGAGTACTCGTACTAGAGCGGAATGTTAATGAAGCTTGAGCCGCTCCGCGGTGTTGAGCAATAAAATTCTCTATCTGCTCGATCCCTTCCTCATCATCACATTGTGTCAAAAATGTCGATCCTCCAACTTTACGACCACCACCACGCTTTGTAGAACTTGATTGAGTCTGAAGTTTCTTCTTCAACGCTTCTATTCGAGCATTGAGTGATCGGATTTCGAGCGTAGTGGTTTTCTTTCGCTTGGTTTGGCCACGGATAGAGAGCTCCTTAGCTGGAGCAGTTGTGGGCAAATTTGGCCGACGTTTGTTTACAAGTGGGTCGTGCCGCTTAACAGCCTTGAATTTTTGTGGCACCCTAGTGGTTTCTTGAATTTTGCCGCCACCAACCCGTCCACTGAGTCCACGAAAAAGATTTGGTCTCATTCCCTTCTTCAAAGTCGTACCACGTCGGCAACTAACAGCAACAATAGCAGACAGTGGACTAAATGGAGCTTGACTGGTCAGTGCAGACTCACGTTTTTCCCGTTGCTTTGGTGATAAAGCCTGCAGAGTTGACGAGTGTCCAGAAATTGGATTCGCAAGTCGATTAATTGTTTCACGACGAGTCTTTCGGAAAATTGGCATCGTACCATACGTGCTCTCCATATAGGCAAGGCGAGACGCTGCTACTTCGATTTTGGAGGATCTGGAAAGCTCTTTAACAGCAAGATACCCCGCCCTCTCACTAGCATTTCGCGGGGAATTCTTTTCATAGTTAGTATCAGGATGATTTGTGAGATTCCATGGAGGCGTTGAGTATGGACTAGCCAAGCTTCTTGTTGTTGGTGTAGTATGTAGTAACAATACCAGGATAGAAATTATGTAAATCTGGACGTGGTGTTTGCAAGACGGACTTCAGATCTAGCTTCTCCAGAAATCGTCTCGTTTCCAAGTCAAGCTGTTCTTCATCGATTGTCCGCTGGTTATTACTCGCAAAGCCCAAGCTCCTGCTTAATCCTCGACTGTGCGTTAAAACCTGACTTTTTCTTGGAGCTGCGTTATCCTCATTTGGTCCGTCATCCCAACAGAATTCGTCTTCCTCAGCCACTTGCTCTAAGTCCGAAGTCCGTCGAGTTGATCGTCGTGAGACGTTATTATCGTCATCGCTATCGTGATCAGGTCGAGCATTAACGAGCTCTTCAAGTTTTAGTCGTGGAATGAATGGAATTGTTCCTACAGGTTCTGACGGAGCAAGCTTCACAGGAGCAAGGTGGTGTCTTGGATTAGAGTGTCTGGTTGTCGGCACAGCTCGGTTTGTGGCAGGCTTTTGTGGAATGAAAGTCCATGATGGTTTGTTTCGCTTACTGGGGTTTCCGTTCAGCTCTGAATCATATTCCCCTCCAAAGAGGTCGCGGAAAAGCTCCTCGTCTTCTTCTTTCGCTCGGGCAGATCGAGAACCTGACGCTGCAGATATGGGCGAGGACATTGCCCGGTTGAAACTTCGAGATGAGAAGTCCGAAAACGAATCGACGGAAGGCAATGCAGCGACGAGGCTGCCAGTCATTTCCTCTTCTCTTTTGCTAAGAAAGTTTTAAAGAAGTAAAAAGTCATGCATATGTGTATTTTTGCTTCTTCTTGCCACCAATGAAGATTTATTTCAGGAATTCGGACGAGGAGCCACCGCACAAGATACGCTACAATTGCTAGATATGCCTATACCACCTCCACCAAGAGCACCGCCACCACCGCCACGAGCAGCACCGCCGCCAAGACCCAAAATTCCACCACCTCCACATGTACCTATTATAGGAGTTGTAAGTACTCCTGATGTTGCATCGGGTCTATCTGTTCCAAAACCTCCAGGAAATCCTCCTCCTCAACCACCACGGGGACCAATTCCTGGACCCCCGAGAGGACCAATTCCTGGACCCCCGAGTGGTACTCCATTACCTGTTCCTGCACCTCCTCCAGGTAGAGGGATTCCAGGCCCACCTAAAGGAGCACCACCCCAACCACCAAAGGATCCAGCGCCTCAGCCACCGAAAGTTGCACCTCCGCCGTTGCCAGTCCAAAATGAAAAGGATCTCGCTGCTGAAGCTGCTGCCAGTCTCGCTGCCATCCAGAAACTTCTTCGTCGCGGACGTGTGAGCTTTACGCTGTTGGAAGCGCGCGAACTTCGACGCAAAGGCGCAGTCGACGCAAAACGATTCATTGCAGACCCGTACGTGAAAATTACGGTGGGCATCAACCCATTAACTGCTTTGGAGAAACGCAGTAAGACGTTTAAAAAGAGCGGAACGCCCGTCATTTTCCATGAGGAAATCGTGTCATTTGATCTCACCGACCCTTTTGCGCTGGTGACGGACGGTGACCTGCCGATCAAGATCGAGATTTATGACGAGAATCTCCTCTCCGATGAACTGCTTGGAGAAATTCACTTGTCAGCTCTGCGCTTCTTTAATGGCCAAGTACACCGCGAGATAATTCCACTGTCGTTGGCAACGGCACCTGGCGCCTCCTGTGGCGAGCTGGAGATTGAGGTGAAGCTGGAGGAAGCGCTGGTTGGCATGCTCTCTATTGTACTGATGGAAGGCCGCAACCTCAAGAGTATGGAGCTCATAGGAAAGCAAGACCCATACTGTCAGTTGTCCATTGGGAAATTCACAAAGCGCGGCAAAACAGTCGAGCATGGTGGACGGAACCCTTACTTTGGTGAAGAAGAGCTGGTCTTCTGGTTCAACGATGACCTCTGGACGCAACAAATGGCACTCCGCGTATTCGACGAAGACATCGGCAGCGACGACCTCATCGGTGACGCGAAGTTTTCCGTGCTGCACTTTATGGCACACAGTGGAGCACAGGAGCACGCAATTCCGTTGCGTAACAAGGGAAATCCAGCAGGTGAAGTGTTGTTGCGAATCGAATTTTTCCCTGCTGGTGTCCTTACAGTGACATGCCATGCTGCAAAACAACTTCGACGCGTTGATGCTATCGGGCGGCAAGATCCGTATGTGAAACTTACTCTTGATGGCCGTGCAACGCAAATGATAAGGAAGACAAAGACAGATACGGATGGTGGTAGTGAACCCGAGTGGAGTGGCGAGCCTTTCGTCTTTGATGTCGTGGATCAGTACAATTTGCAAGTGGAGATCTGGGATGAAGACTCTGTTGGTGCCGATGATCTCATCGGTGCAGCATCGCTGTCGTTACTGCCAATATTCCGCTATGGTTATGCTGACGACTGGTTGAAGCTCTGGATCAAAGGACGATTCGGAAACAAGGATCCTGCTGGTTTGCTGCGGCTTGAAATGATCTTCGAAGGACCTGTAGGTGTTGCCTACCCACAGCATCAAGCAGGTATGGACCGATTCACTGAAAAGGAACGTAGAACTAAAGAGACAGCAGGTATGATTCCATCAGCTTCAGAGCTTGACAGTGGACAAGATGCAGCAATGGCTGCCAAGGCTCACGCTCTCACAAGACCTGCCAAACGTGTGTCAGAAAACACGAGTGAGTTCTCCGAAGAAGAACTTTTAGGAGCTTTCCGGTTTCTTGATGTAGACAAAAACTCGTTTATCGGAGCAGCAGAATTACGGCATCTTCTCATTTGCATGGGTGAACTCATAACCGACGCTGAGGTAGACGAAATGGTGCGACTTTGCGATGCGGACGGTGATGGACAAGTCAGCTATGACGAGTTTCGGAGAATGGCAATTCATCCTGACCCAGGAGGACCAGAATTCGCAGTTATGGCGGAAGCAGAACCTGAGGTACAAGAACTAGCAAGTGAATCCATTACTTCATCAGAAGATAAACAGCGTCAGCAGGAAATCAAACAGGAAAAATCAAAACTCATGCGGAGATTCGTAGAGGACACACGACCCACATTGGAAATGCTAGAACGGATTGCGAAAAAGTTCCGTCAGATGCAACACGACGTCTTGGACTTTGAAGATTTCTGCACTCTTTTCGATGTGGAACTTACAGGCGAGTATCGACGTCTCTTTGCACTGTTTACTCCGGACACTCAAAGCGACTCCGGTGCAGATTTGCGTGAAATTCTTCTCGCTGCAGTGAATTTTGTTGCGGGTGTTGATCGTGTCCAACGCGTCCGTTTCTGCTTTGAAATCTTCGACGATGACCACAATGGGTTTATCACTGAAGATGAGCTCGTAAATATCCTACGTGCCAACTATTTAGCCACGTCTGATGACCAGGTACGCAAGAAAGCTCAAACGATTTTACGTCAAGCTGATAACGACGGTGATGGCCGCGTTAGTCTCGATGAATTTCATGCCATTTCTCGAAAGTTCCCCAATCTTTTGTTTCCACCCCATGATGCAGAAAACAGTAGCAAGTAGTTAAAGAAACGAGCAAGCAACTCTCCTATAATTATAGTGAAACGCTGCAAACACATCGAGTTTTCGTTCGCTATTACTCGTCGAGAATGCCGTCTCTCGAGTCACCTCCAGTCCAAATGGCCATTAATTCTTCAGATCGCCTTGATTGTGTCCCGAGCAGTATCAGCAATAACGGCAGTGGACATGACTCCGGTTTTGGAGAGGTAGATAAAGCTATCTTGAATGGTTTTCAAGGTTGAACCTCTCGTCAAATAATAACCTTGTTATGCAGGCTAAACGTTTGATGGAACGGCTCAATACTGCACAAGTGAAGGTAAAAAGGCTCCAGCGTCTTGAAGCAGCACTTGTAGATTTTTTCATGGAGATCATGGACCGTACGGGAAATAATGGTACATCACTGGAAACCGAGTCGACGTTTACACGAGGCAAGCGTAAGGAACAGTTTCTAAAGAAAGCCGAAGGAGATCCGATCTCGTTGCTGAATGGATTGAAAACACATCTTCGCCTGAAATTCGCAGAGCAAGAAGTCCAGGAAGCTGCTTCTGAACGTCGCGCTCTTGCAGATAGTTTAAGCAACCAGCAAAGGGAACAAAATACCAGAGAGAAGTTTCTGGAGCTTAAACTCACATGCAAACAGTTAAAGGATCAAAGTTTGTGTTTAATGCGTCAGCAGAAACAGCACGAAGTCAACCAAACACGAACACGACACCAACACCAAGCGTTACTTCACAAACTCAATGCTCAGATTCAGGAACACCGGTCGCAAGAAATAGCTAACCAGCAGCTCGTATCTAAGCAGCGTCAAGAAATTGCAACACTCAAGGATTCGCTAATCAAAGCTGCACAAATCCAAAAATCCCACGATAGTTCTCGCAATTCAGGTGCAACGAATGAAGGAAATGTCGACTGCAGCATAACAGCAACTGCTGTCGTCTCTGGGTCAGGAACGTCTCATTCAAATGGGGATTTCTTTGGAACGCCAGCAGAGAATCAAACGCTTCGGCGTGCTCTCCGCAAGTATGAAATCAAAATGGCGCAAACGGAGGCAGCGAACGAAGAGCGCAAACGTGAAGTACAGCGGTTGCAGCAGCAAATTACAGGGCTGCGCCAGAGTACCCAGCTTCAAATGTACTCAAAGCTTGAAAAAGAGTCACGCCATCTTCGAGAGCTAGTAGATAGTCTCAAATCACGACTTACAGAAATCGATGCCGACCTGCTTCGCACGAAAGGGACTCTCAAGGAGAGCGATAATCAAGTCCAGAAGATGAAGGATGAATACGCAAGACTGTTCAATGCTGTACAAAAGCAAAAACATCCTACACATTTTGCTTCGCCTAAAATGACACGTAGTTGCAGCACAATGCAGCTTTCCCAATCAGTTCATCCACAGCAACTCACATCAAGATTGCCTACAGGTAAATCCACGGAGAATTTATCACAACTAAATGATAATGGCAGATCAGCAAGCGGTTCAAATGGAGAACATCCTTATCTGGTGGAGTACTATCGCTCAGAAACAGCACGCGTGGAGCGCGAGTCCGAAGCCCTGAAATTGCAGATTCGGCGTATGATGGCCTCGGAGCAACTTTACAAGCAGAAAACGCGCGTTTTGAGGGCGGAAAGGCAAAATCTCACCCGAGAATGCGATCAACTACGTGCTGATTTGGACCGAGCCAAGAAGCACAGCACACTGCAGAGTATTGCAATGAACCGACAGCAAACACACTCTTTTGGAGAGCCTCGCAAGGTGCGGGTTAGCAGCGCTCCCCAAGAGGTAAAACACCTGCAGAAGCGTAAACCTGGTGGAGTACTATCGCTCAGAAACAGCACGCGTGGAGCGCGAGTCCGAAGCCCTGAAACTACAGATTCGGCGTATGATGGCCTCGGAGCAACTTTACAAGCAGAAAACGCGCGTTTTGAGGGCAGAAAGGCAAAATCTCACCCGAGAGCGCGATCAACTACGTGCTGATTTGGACCGAGCCAAGAAGCACAGCACACTGCAGAGTATTGCGATGAACCGACAGCAAACACACTCTTTTGTAGAGCCTCGCAAGGTGCGGGTTAGCAGCGCTCCCCAAGAGGTAAAACACCTGCAGAAGCGTAATGCTTTCTTGGAGGAGCGCTTCCGCAAGTCGCTACAAAGCAATCCGACCCTTGCAGCTGTTGGTGCCGTAGCTCGTCTTCGGAACTCGATGTTTATTCCATCGGGTTCAAATGGCGATGTAGCAGAAGTACTTTTGGACAGCAAAGATGAATTTGAAGCACCTCAGGTTGATTGCCATGCCGGTCGAATAGCAAGAAACAACTCTGCAGTTTTCACCAAAACTCGTCCAGCATCGGCACTCACTACTCCTAACAAAAGTAACGAAAACTTCCGATCTCTGGATGTTGCCACATTGCAGTCACTTCAGCAAGTAAAAAGAGCAACTAGAGTACGCCCTCAATCTGCCAATCCAACCAAGTGAATAACTGTTTCAACAGTAGTAATAATCAACAACCCGTTATTTTGGTCATCTTGTGCGGGAGGTCAGTGTCTGAAAAGTGCATTCCTGTGCCAATAACATGAGTAGCACTTTCGACGGTCTCGAAGACCCCAAGCACGTCCGTGTGGCAAAAGCACTTGAACAGGTCAACGGATTCCGATATCGTACGATTGTTTTAGATCTTTTAACAATTTTGCTGCGATTATGAGCTTGTTTGTGGTCGTTTCTTTCGTGTAGGATACCACCCAGCCCCTCAAGATGGCAAGAAGTTGTTAAGTTTTGATTCTGACGATGACGAAGACCCAAGCGGTGAAGAGGACAGCGATTGTGGTACAGACGATGAGATACAGCGAGGACGATCCAGTCCGATGAAAGCGAAACACACAAACGAGTCTGTGGGTTCTTCAATGCTGACTTTGGATGACCACATCATAAGTCTTTTGTGCAGGACACGCACACTAGCGATGCTAAAAATCGCCAACAACACGGCTGGGACGATTCCTTCGGATAGTGACGACGATAACGACGAAGCAGATGACGTCGTGTCTGAAGCGCTGAGCATTGGCATCCTCTCTACAGTCGAATCACCACAGCGTGGGGGCTCCTCCAGCAAGCTTTCTAAGCTTGGTAGTCAATCCAGCATGGGTGGACGTCGGTCCAGTCTTCTTGGGACTGCATCGATGCGGCTGGCACGCACATTGAGTGCATTCCTTTGTTTACCACGCGCGATCAGCTATGTTGATCTAGAAGCGATCACCGAGAAATTATTGGAGTCGGCAAACGACCACTTTGATGACGATGAGTATGCTCATCTGATTGACTGCCACGTAGACTCAGCTCGTGATGACGACTCGCATAGAGACGCCGACGGTGATGAACCCATCTGGAAACGCCGTCACTCGGTACGTGTAACTTTCTTTCCCCTGTAATTGTTAAATAAATCTGACGACGTCTTGACGATGAACAGCGACCGATTGGGCAACTCAACATCTCCGAAGACGCCACGGAGTTGGAATTGGTAGGTCTCACTTTCACCTTGGAAGGTTACGGTCTGTAGGTTGTTCCTCAAAATTTATGCTTGTTAATAATTGCAGCACCAACGGCATATTTTTATGGAGGCCAACCGTTTTGGGGGTGTTTCTTCTCGGGTAAGTCTAGAAATCCATAGCAGATTAATATCACTCATGAACTGACTGATTTCCCTCTGCTTTAGAACCTTTTCATTGCGTCTAGCAAACACCTGCTGTCGAAAGATGATCCCAAAGGAAGCATGTACTTTGGCGTAAGTCCTAGCGGACGTTTGCTAGGGTCAACCGTGAATGGGTCAAGCATGAACTTAAACTTCAGTAGACCAGGTAGTGGAGCCACAGTCCCATTGAAACCCATCAGCGATGACACAGATGAGAACGCTATCAGTCCCTTTAATGAAGAGGAGTACGTCAAGTGGCGGACACAAGTGAAGGAGGACTATCTGAATTGGCTTAACGCCAAAGTGGAAGCCAGGAAGCGCCGTAAATCGCGCGTGAAGAAAGTAGATCCGAACAAGAAACCTCGGTGGTTATTGCTGTACGAAGCCAGCAAGTATCCGACGCAAAAGTACCGGCCGGATGAGAAACAATAGCCGCTCCAGTTCACTTGAATTTGGCTTTATAGCTAACCACTTGCTTTTATCCACATTTTTCTTTTATCGTTCATTTCTTGGCTGTAGCTGCTTCTGCTCGAGCTGCCGCCTCCTCCTCAATCTTGACTTTCTCCAAAGCATATTTGGTCATTGCGTGAGGTAAGGACGACCCAAAACCATAGAGGAAGACGCCGATAAAGCCCAACATCAGCAGTTTATTGCGCACTCGACGAGCTCTCGCGCGTGGGTCGATCGCCTCAATCACCGAGGACGATGTTCTTCGAAGCTTCTGAGCACCTTCCGACACTGAAGAGCGTACGCGCTCCTGGGCTGCATTCGTGGCATCGGTCGCGCTCTGCTGCGCGCGCTTCTTCAGACCGTCCACCGTGTCGCTGGCTGAGCGTTGCAGCAGCTGAGCATTCTCACGCAGCTGACGTGCGGCATTCTCCTTATTCTTGCGCAAATTGTGGAGCACATTGGCACCGAGGTCGCGAGCTTTGACCGCCGCTGCCGCGCGCGACCCGTCCACCTTGTGTCTGGCCGCTTTCTGCACGTCCTCCATCTTGCATCTAGCCGCCTTCTGAGCCTCCTGTGCCTTCCACTGGACACGACGTTTGGCCTCGTCCGCTGCATCCACCGCCGTCCGCTTCAGCTGCTTCTGGCTGCTCTTGAGTTTCTCCTGCACGACGTCGGCCGCGCCGTTCCACGCACTCCGGAGCTTGTCCATGGTTGTTGTGATTGCGTGTGTGGTGCACCCAACAACAAGCAGAGTGATGGTCAGATGGACTAAGTACGGGTATCAGCTTGCGGCGTCCAGTGCATTTCTCCTTTGTCCTCTCGGCCGCAGCATAGTACCTCGATAGGCAGCACTCACCCCTAGTAGCACGATGTTCAGCGGATTTGGCGGACGCAGTAGCGCACCCGAGCCTGAGCCGGCACAGCAGTCTCAGAACACACTGTCGCAGCCCAAGAACAACAACAACAACAGTGGAGGTGGCAATGGCTATTCATTCGACCCATCGGGTCTGGAGCGCGCCGCCAAGGCTGCTCGTGAGCTAGAAAACTCTCGTCATGCTAAGGAAGCTTTTAACCTGGCTAAGGAGACGGAACGCACTAAGCAGACGGAGAACCAGGCCAAGATCAAGGAGAACGAGGCGCTTTACAAGCAGTACGAGATCGTGCGCGTGCAGAAGGAGGGTGAGGAGCGTCGTAAAACGCTCGAGGAGGAAACTCGTCAGCACCAGCAGCGTGCCCAGTACCAGGATCAACTTAAGCGCAAGCAGTACGCTGACCAACTGGCCGCCCAGAAGTACATGAAGGAGCAGGAGCTTAAGAAGCAGGAGGAGATCCTGGCCAAGCAAGAGGCTTCGCGCCGCAAGACACTCGACTACGAAGCTGAGCTGCGTCAGAGGACGGAGATGGCTAAGGTTTCAGCTGAGACCGAAGGCCGTATTAAGCAGGAGCGTCTCAACCACGACCTGCACCTTGAGGAGGCTCGTGTGCGTGCCAAGGAATACCGCGAGACGGTCATGGAGGGAATTAAGCTGGCGGGAAACACTGTGGGCGCTGGTATCATGACGTTCGTCGACGACAAGGAGAAGCTGACGGCCACCGTCGCCTCCCTGACCGCTCTTGCTGTGGGTATCTACACCGCCAAGGTCTCCACTGGCGTTGCGGGCAAGTACATTGAGGCCCGCATGGGCAAGCCGTCGCTTGTGCGCGAGACGTCGCGTCGGTCGGTCACGCAGGTAGTGGCTAATCCCATTCCATCTATTAAGCGAGCGCTGCGTCTGCAGAAGGCGACGGATGCTCTGGAGGGTGTCGTGCTCGAGCCCAAGTTGGACGAGCGTCTGCGTAGCGTGGCTGTGTCCACATTTAACACGAAGAAGAACCGAGCGCCGTTTCGCCATTTGCTGCTGCATGGTCCTCCTGGTACGGGTAAGACCCTGTTCGCTAAGGCTCTGGCTCGTCATTCCGGTCTGGAGTACGCTATTCTGACGGGTGGTGACGTCGCCCCGCTCGGTCGTGAAGGTGTGACGGAGATTCACAAGCTGTTCGACTGGGCGTCGCACAGCCGTCGCGGTCTGCTGCTATTTGTTGATGAGGCTGATGCATTCCTTCAGAAGCGTAGCAACACTGTCATGAGCGAGGACATGCGCAACGCGCTGAACGCCTTCCTGTACCGCACTGGTGAAGCCAGCGACAAGTTCATGATTGTGTTTGCGAGTAACCAGCCGGAGCAGTTCGACTGGGCTATCAACGATCGTATTGATGAGATGGTGGAGTTCCGTCTGCCTGGCTTCGACGAGCGTGTACGCATGCTGAAGCAGTACTTCGACGATTACATTCGTGCGCCGAAGAACTCGCGTGCCAAGAAGATTTACGTGGAAGACATCGAGGATTCGGACTTCGAGGATCTGGCCGCCCGTATTGATGGTTTCTCCGGTCGTGAGCTGTCGAAGCTTGTTATCGCCTTCCAGGCTGCTGCGTACGGTTCGCAAACGTCGGTGTTCGACAAGGAAATGATGAACAAGGTCCTGGACAACCACCTAACGGCTCACTCGCAGAAGGAGATGTGGAAGGATTACGCTGGCCCAAGCGAGACTCGTAACAAGATTAAGACGATCCTGGCGGAATAGGCGCTCTACGAGGTGGATCTGGCTGCTTTGGGTTGGCTTAGAAGGCTCCTTGCTGCACGATCGACCGAGCGACTACCGTTTGTCGATGCAAATCGACTTGTTAGACTAGACTGTTAGATTAGTTCCTGATTCGTGGGCGCTACTCAGTTCCAGTTGCCAAGGCTGCTCTGCTGAGCTTCCTGTGCGCCTCCATGCTAGAGGTTGAAACAGAACGAGTGATAGGAGCATAAGCGATAGAGGAGAGCCTCTGTATTTGAACATGGTATCGTACCTATGATTCTCGCTATCTTGAAAAACACACTTAAGTTGTACTCCGAGTAGTAGTACATGTATTAATACTACAATGCTACTACCTACTACGAGTAGTATTACATGTATTAATATTACAGTACTACTACCTACTCCGAATAGTAGTGCATGTATTAATACTACAGTACTACTACACACGTAGTAGTACGTA